>JAIPRL010006578.1:0-26717 GCA_025469235.1 Pemphigus obesinymphae
TAAAAATAATATTTAATTATTGGAGTTTTAACATCAAATTAATAATAAATTCAGAATATTATTTTATAATTTTAATTTTAATATAATATTAATAATAAAATCAGAATGTGAATTTATTATTTTTATTTTATATAATTAATTTATGAAATATTCATTTCAAATCAAATAAAATATTTTTTAAAAATATTATTTTATAAATAATCATTTATAATCATATAAATATTTATTTTATAATATTATATTTATAATGAAAAAATGATATTTATAAAACATTATCATTACGAAAATGATATCTGGGTTGTAATTATATGTATACATTTATCTATTATGAATAGTTATTTTTATAAACGTGTTATGTAAAATAAATAATTGTAATTATAACTATTCTATACTATTGGGCTTCGTATGAATAATACAAACATATATACATAAATTACATTTTTTTTTATTAAAAAATACTTTTATAAATTTATATATAAATATTTTGAATACGAACTCGATATTTTACCAGAACGTTAAACTATAATACTTGCATGAAATTTCTTCGCCTCCCCCTCCCCCTCTTTATCAATCGATACCAAACTACCGTCAATATTTGCAAGTTGGTATTTAAAACTTCCAAATCGCTTAGTTTCACGCAATCGTAATTCTAGTGAAGGAAACGTATATTCGATAAAAGCTATAATAATATACCCATACGGAGCAAATAATACAAATTGTATATATGTACACATGCATTGTATATTGTACCTATTTGTCTATCGTAAAGTAAAATAATAATGAAATAAATTAAAATGGGTCAATGATGACAAAGAAAAGCGTCCGAAGTAATTTTATGAAAAAACTGTATAATAATTGTAAAATTATATATCTGTGTATGTTTTGTGTCGAAATAAAAATTCATTTAAATAAATTCTCGTTAGGTACTCATATTTTGACTATAATCGGTTATTTTTCATTTATCTATTCTTGCGCATACCGCTGTACCGTAGCCGTTCCCTCTCTCCGATTTGGATGCGCCACTGCAGCTTATATGCAGTTTACACAAAATATGCATAGTGTACGCGACATTTTCCCGTTGAAATATTCGTTATGTTTGCTTTTATTTGCAGACATTTTAACAACATCACTACTGTTTAATCACGTTCTACGGGGAGGAGAAGAAATTAATTACAATGTTCCGACGACCGAATTCAATGCGCGTGAACCATTGATCTCCGTTTTTCATCGCCTGCTTCTAAATGTGTATATATATAACGACTTCAATAAACCTTTTGACAGAATATTAAATTTCTGTAATGTTTATATAATTCGTTTTATTGAATCTTTTGTAGCTAAAATTAAAAATGTCATAAATGTTCGGTCCGTTTATTGTATATAATATATATATATTATATTATTCCGTGTTACTTTGAATTCATTTCATTTCATTCGATTTCACTTTGTTGTTATTATTATATGCCTACGTTTAAATGCGTATTTCACAGTACTCTCATAACCGCGTAGTATAAAGGCTCTCTGCTTTTAGGAAGATAGAAATGAAATTCGTTCCATAAAATGTATGCTCCGGGAACTGTAGAAATTCCAGTAATAATATAAAGTTGGTAAATATTAAATTGAATCGTTCGACGAATCCGAAAAATTATTATTCAATATTGATTTTCAATCGTCTTTTCAACATTCTCGGCTGTTCGTTTTCGTTTCTGTTTTCAGACAAATAATCGGAACACAAGTTTAAATACTTACTTCCTGATGTCCGATTACTGTTTATTTGAATTTATGTGCCTGTTTTCTAAGTTATATAGGACGAGTATTTTTATTTTTTTTTCTTTAATTTAATCAAGAATTATTAAATTGATTTTTTTATAAATTTTTCGAATGTGGTCAAAAAGTTTTGGAATTTTTAATGTTAATATTGTACTATAATTAATATTTAATTTATTTTAGTAATTTGCTTTAGGCTCCAAAGTGAGTCACACGCTCAAACACTAATTTACATATAACATAAAATATACCTATATAAATAATTGTTTATACTGAAAATTGACTGCTCCAACAGATTTAACTTTACAAACTTATTTTATCATTTATGAGTTTTAAATATTTGTTATAATACCGTATCATTGTTAAAGTTGGAATTTCATTACTGAAATTAAATATATTTTTTTTAACTTTCTAGTATTTTAAAATTTAGCATTACTATTATACGTAACTTACACATTTTGTAGAAATTTTTCATTTTTTAGGGCTATGAATATCAGATGTAAAAAAAAATTGGCATACTTTTAAAATATACTTTAAATTTCCTAACAAAACCTAACTTGTAAAATTAATATTTTTGTATTCTATTTTATTTCGTAGTTTCATCAAAATAAATAAATTATTATCAGAAACAAAGAACCATGCAGTAGGTTATAAAAGCCCAATGATATATAATTTCTTTCTGCAATGAAACATTTTTGAACAGAACTCAGTTTAGTATACATAATAGTAACTTTCTAAAATAAATAAAAAAATTTGATAATACCACCGTCCACCATATATACTATTTCAATAATAGAATATACTAAGAATATACTATAGTTACCATTTAACCACTTTATTTGTTATTTTTTAATTTACAAACATTTTCCATTATAAGCATTTAAATTATTTATTTATTATTATTATTATTACTCAATTATTTACATTTGAGGAAAATACTGCGGAAAATCAAAAATGACCCTTCGAAAGTATCATCTAGGATGAATTGGCCATCAAAACAGCTCTTTCATTCTAAATTTCTATTCGACTTTGGTTCTATCTGTTAACTAAATTCTAGGAAAAATTAAAAAGAACATTATTTTAAAATCAATATAATTCTTGATTGGCTGAAAATCTCAGAATGCAAAAAGTTTGTGAATTTTTGCCGTGTATTTTTTAGCATATTTTTCATTTTTCTGTTTGAGTACCTATTTTTTGATTGGATCTTATTTTATTGTATTTTTCAAGAATATAAAAAAAAATATATATATATATACCTATATAATTTTAGGTGATTTTTAAAAAGCGCATTTTTTGTATTTTTTTATGACGTTAAAATCGAATCTAATTGACTGAGCCACGAATTATCCGTTAGGTATTCTCAAATTACATAAATTAACCGTAAACTATACAGTATAATACGGTGGTCGTGTTTGGTATTATACCATGAACGTTTTGGGTACATTTTCTGGCAACTAGGATAAACGACGAATTACGGTGAACTTAAATAAATGAACACGAAAACATTTTCACGTGCCCACTAATATAAATAAATATGCGTATATTATGTACTGCCCTATGAGTATACTCGTATGTATAAACCCTGCGTGGTGCGTACCGAAATAACTCTGAACACACTATCATAATAATAGTAATATATTTTAAAATATTAAACAAGGACATTCGCAGCACTTTGGTAAGTACGCTCGAAATAGGTAGTTCGGGGATTTTTTGAAATTATTTTCCCGAGGGTCGCTGTTTCGAAATACATATACCTACAAATTCATAAATTGTCATTATAATTTACTGGTATTAGGTACGCATAATGAAAATTTTCGTACGGCCTACAGAATTATAATGGATACTTTTACTAGACGTACCGTAGTTTTACTTTGCTAGCCCATTATTGTTTCATAGTTTTATATGAAATTGTAAAATATATGGACAGCCAATGCATTGTTAACGCGTTAAACATTTTGTAATTTTAAATAATGCTCAGATAAGTTACAATCAATTTTGTCCATGAACTCGGCAGAGCGAAATCAGCAGTTTCGTTTGGGAATTCCATACACATATTTAACTAAATGACTCAATCAAGATGTGATGAAAAAAAAAAAGAGGTATTTGTGGAAGAAAAACATTATACTAGTGCGTAGCCCATTAACGATCCAATTATAAACAAAAATGTGGTAACAGGCCTTGTGTCATCATACTCCTCGAGTAATTATGACAAATATCATGGAACGAACGGGCGAAAAATTAATTTTTTCTTCTACAATATACTTTTTTGTTTATCAGAATAATATGTTGTCCGAAGGGTTTTCACTCGTCCATTTATTTAATCGATATATGCGAAAACGAGCCAGCAAAATGTATTGTTGGTCATTGTTTCAGAATTAGTCCCAACATTTTTAGGGGAGTAATACTTTTTGAGTTATGATCTTTTTAAGTATATTGCATAATTTACTGCCAACTTCATAAAATCAGAGCAACTTCCAAAAATGATCACAATATATCACTGCAAGAATATAAAAATTCACTTTTTGGACATTGTTAAATTGTTCACAGCATATATTAACGACATATTGATATGCACATAAAAGATATTTAAGGAAATATTAAGTGTCGTAAACTTACTATAATCAAAAAATATTGTCTAGTTGCAATTTTTTAAAAAATAAATTAAGGTTCAATACATTTCGATAATCATTCAATAAAATCCAATAAATCTAAATTATTTGGATAATTAATTTTTGAATGTCGGTCAGTATAAAAATGATGGAGCAATGTTTAAAAATATCATAACTCAAAAAGTATTGTCCAATTTCGAGACCAATTTAACAATAACTAATAAACACCTAACAATTGTTGGTTGGTTTTCAAATATAACAATTGACTTGGACATAAAACTTTACCATTCTTGTTTACATTTAATTATAATTTCAGGATTACTCGTTTATTAACACTTATCAAGCAGAACTTTAAACTACTTCTAAAATAATAGAGATAATCGTCTCCGGAATGTAATGAAGAAACGTGGTAATCGATAAGAGAAACATAATATGTGTATACTATATATTTTTGGTGACCGGGGAATAATTATGAAATTAACACTTAAAGGTTACAACTCACCGTTAACCGTTTTCAACATTGAAAAAAAATTTTTTAATTTAGTTTTAAATTATGTAATATAATTTGTAGTCATTTATTACCCACCCCAAATTCCTTAAAATTGTGTATAGTTATATTATATTATTTGTGATCGTTGTTAACAATCATTAAATCAAAAAATCTAAAATTTTTAATTTCCAAAATAGAGTGACGGGGTGACTGACGTTGTGTTGGCCCTTCTATATTGAAAAATCATTAATTAGTGTTTGTTTCAACTTTCCAAGTTACAATATTTATGATGGTTACAAATGATTACAAATTATATTACGTAATTTCAAATAGTAACAGTTTCCTAGCTGATAGACCCATCCATATAAAACTTTAAAAGTAGGTCCATACCTAATTTTAAAGTATTAAAAGTTAAAATTTGTGCAAAAAAAAAAAAAAATACGACAATCGACAGACACCAAAACATAATCTGAAAAGGAACTGGGTGGGGAGAAATTCAGTATTTCTGGTGAGTTCGATGTGATCGTACTGCAGAAAGGACGGTGGTCAAAGAAAAACCGCTGCCAGCTCGTTTTTTTAAGGGGTTGTGTGCAGGACATTTTCAAGAAAGTGATTCAAAATTGGTCCCGTGTCTACCAGTCTTTATTGTTGTGTAATCACGACGTTTGTTTTTTTAAAAACCAAATATCTAACATGGGTATTAATTTTTCAAGCTTTAATGTTTTTTTTCTTTTTTTTTTTTTGAAGCAATACATTTAAAATCCCGAATAACGTTCATACCGGAAATTTGTTCTCGACCGATCGTGTCATGGGTATTTTAATTCTGAAATTACTTTAAGGGTCCGTTTTAACAGTTTCGAGCGAACGCGTTTTTATCGTTGACGTACCGTGTGCTCTAACGCCTTCCAATGGAGATTACTCATAAATGAGATCTGTGTACATTTACGAGTAGGTATACATATCGTGTGAAATGTGTGTACAAAAGAATGAAGTAGCCTAACCAGAGTGGTCGATCAACAATCACCGTGTCATCCGTGTGCACAGAAAATGCCGTGTAAACAAAAATCCGGACACGCGTGTTCGGCGGCATTATTTCTTCGGTGAGTTGGCGGCACGCGATACGATAGCCACGACCCTTAAAATTAAACAATGGTCTCGGCCTCATAAAATTCCAAGCCCCCCTCCCCTCCCCAATTAACACATTTGGCAACATCGCAAGTACGGGCATTTAAATGTTATTATCATATCGAACGTGTAGTCTCTACATTACGTTTTCAACTGCAAAAAAGACAAGACGTACCTAACGTAATATTATTAAAAATAAATGAATAAATAAATAAATCCAATAGGTATTTAAGAAAAAAAGGCTACGATTTTAAGTGGTCATAATATAATATAATATGTATTAAGACGTGGTGGTTCCAGCCAGTCGTTTTTAAGGAATATTACGTTGACGGTTTATCGTCCATGATACGTATACAGCACTTTAGAATTTAACGAAGTTAGTAAAGTTAATGAAATTAGTACGTGTAATGGTCATTCTTCTTTTAGCATTCGCGCACGCGATGTACATGTCGAAATAACGAAAATACGGCCACACCCGTTTTGAAAATACTTTCACTGTGACCAAATTGTGAGACATTGGCGCTGGCCCGACTTTAATTCTGTAATGATCTCGAGATATCGTCTAGAACTCTAGAACGAAATCTAGGCGTTTTTCAAAACATGAACTTCCGCGTCTTAAATATATACAACTAAGAAATGTTTAAAATATGGTCATTTTGTTGAATTACCTATACTTGATATTTCGAAAATCGCCTCGATTATTTTCTAGAAAATATATCAATAAAAATGAGGTTTTATAGAATTAAAATCGGACCACAATATTTTTACAGCGAAAGGTCTAAAAATGATTTTATTTTGATCGACTAGAACAACCTTCAAGCAAAACCAGCGAAAAAGCATTAGATAAACTGTTTTAAAGTTAAATCACCTGTGATGTGTTCTTCGACCAATTAATAATAGTTAAATTTAAGGACGTTGTTTCAGATACAACATTATACATTATTATTACATATTTCTAACATAGAAAATTCATTATTTGTTACTTATCTTATCATATGTTATACGTAATTTAACTTTAGTGTGTATGAGTTGTAATCACTCTAAATTTTCGAAAATTCCAAATGTTCTCAAAATCTTTCCTAAATTTTCCCGCTATATAATCTGTTATGAAACTGCTGTGAATTTTTTCTAAGACTTGGTACGATTTAAATTTTGTCAAAAAATTTGTACTCATGACCTTTTTTACTAGGTCATGTATAGGAATACTATTTAATACGTTTTACAATTTAATATACCTATAATATAACCTAAAAAACCTAACCACCCTAACTTACGTCCTACATACATATATTGTTTTTTTAATATTTTTTTTCACAACAATATTAAAATACTATTTAATGTGACCTTCTCTATATTATAAAATATAATATTTATTTAGAATAGATTAATTTACTTTAAGGACATAACTGTTGCTGTCAAATATACATTTAGTATATTTTATTTAAAGTTTAGTTACTCTTTTGGTTTTATAAAACTAGATAACAAAATAATGTAAGAATTCATTGATTTAATTGTTGTATATTAAAATCATCTATACAATAGTAACATAATTAAACAACCTCATGACATAATAAAATAAAATTAAAATAATAATCATACAATATCGAATAATATTAAATACATTTATAAATTGACCAATACTATAATTTTTTAATACATTATACATTTATAGGTACTTTGAAGAAACGTTCTATATTGAATAAAATGTCTTAAAATTACATAATACTTATAATGCATTAAACTGAATGTCCTATTAGATGTTTGACTAAAACAAATGGTTTTTATAAAACATTAAGAAATAATATAAAGATTTTACAATATATATATATATACCTACCTATGAAAATATTATAAATCCATATTTTGATAGACCGTTTTATATTAAATATATTATATAATCGCATTGTGTTAGAAGACCCCTTAAATTTAATCAAGATTTGATATACTTAACTAATAAAAAGAAACATAATTGTGTTTGTGTGTATAAATATATGTATCATAGGTAGGTATATAATTAGATCTTGAAGTAAATTAATTTCATTGATAAAATGAGTACAGTAAACTTAATACTTTTTGGTGCAATAGTAACAGATACATAACAAGCTATACATATCTAATATCTAAAGAAAAAAGAAAATAAATCCAAAAACCATTAAAAATATAATAAATAATTAAAAATAAATAAACAATAATTAAATAATAAATAATCCAATACCTTTAAATATCACTGAATTATCAGAAAATTTATATAAATTATTAAGCGTTCTTATAACATAGGAAAATAATTTAAATATTTGGTTGAAAACTGGCTTAGCTAAAACTTTTCCAAGTCGATGTAACAACCTTGTTGTACATATGTACATAGTATCCACTATGTAGTTTTTTACAATATACATATTTTATATGTTAGCCGTAGATTTCAGATGTATAACTTTAAAACTGAAAACTTATTTGATATGAATTAAATATTTCAAATCTTGTTAGGCACTCATTATGTATATTACTAAAAAAAAACAATAATATTTAACATTAATAAGTAATTTAATTCAAAAATATTAACGAATAACTTAACAGTATACAATAGTTTAAATAAAGACAACAAAATCACTATTAAGTACTAATATTACTTAATCATTATATCCATGACAGTGGTAAAGGACAAGTGACCAAAATGTGATAAGCGTATTTTAGAAACTAGATTTCATTTTAGGTACTCCTATATAGGTACTTGGCCAACTATACTTAGCATACTTTATTCATTATAGTCTCTATATATGTTATAATTATATGAGTAGGTATAACATTTATATTGAGTAATAAGTCTAATATACTGTAATTATATAATAGCAGAAAACTACAAAACCAAATTTTGTTCCCGTCTTATTTTTTTAAATAAAATATGGAAAAATAGTAATTTCGTAGTTAAAAAGTTGCTATGGGACATGCGCAAAATGCGCGTGGTCTTAAAAAAAATAATACTAAAATCCTCTTTTCCGTCGATGTTTTAAATTTAGTTAAATGCACGACGATCAATGTAGTATTAATTTTTTCAGGTCTTAAAATATCATGTTACTAACTATTTGAACTTAAAATTGTAACTCAAAATTTATAATTTTTTAAAAGAAATTTGAATGAATATAAAAAAAATTTATGAATACGGATTTTCAAAATTTTCAAGAATTAAAATGCAAAATTACCCCTTTTAGGATTTAGAAATATTGAAATTCAAAAAGTCTATAAATAGCCCAAAATTCAAAATTCAAAAAATGTTGAAGTTTTAATAAAAATACGTGAATATATTACTAAATTAAATATTCGATGTACATTTCCAGATTTCAAGATTAAAGTCATTATTTTCGAAATTACGAAGAACTAAAAAATCTCGATTTGACGAAATCGAATTTTAGCTGTTTTTCCTTTATTTTTAGGTAGTTTTTCCTTACGCATTAAAAAACTATTAAGAAAATCGAAAAATGACCTTTTTAAAGTACCAACTAGATGTAATTTTCTACCGGAAACCGGGTATGCTTGTATAGATCGGAGACCAGATTCATCTGGTAGAAAAAGTGCCAACAGAAAAATAAATAAATTAAATAAACATCATTGTAAGACCACTACTATAGGTCCCTCGCTCTAAAATATTACTAATAAATATCAAATGGGAGTTGCCAAACGTTTTCATTTTTTTTTTTTCTAGAACCGAAAAAATAATCGTTATACGGAACATAAAATCCGAAATAAAGGCACCGAACAACGCATATCCCTTATTGACGCTGCCTACTCGGCAAATCTGACACTATACACGGCACAAAATGTATATTATGGGCTCACGTACAAACCGTTTGAATACAAAATTGTTATCGCCATCGGCCTTTAAGTCCATTGTACCATTGTCCCTTCGTCCAGCCGCGAGTGCCTTTTACGTGAATCCTCTGTCTATATAGGCCACGTCCGTCCGAAGGGATGTTTGTCGTGTGCGATGCGTATGATTGGCGACGCGTGTTATACGTTCGGACGGAATAAAAAAGGTTGACAACAGCAGCGCGGCTATTATGATAATTATGACGTCCGCAATCGTATACACAATATATTTTATTATAAGCTCGCCGGTCGTTCTATATAATATATATATATATATATAGATAGATAATATTATAATACCGTGGTGTAACGAATATAAATTGTGAAATATAAATTCTTATATTTTCTATTTAAATTAAAAAAAATGAATATTCTCATAGACAAATTGTGTAAAAGAAATAAATTTTAAAAATTCCTAAAGAATATAAAAGTTAAATGGTTCTGAATCAAGATTAATTTTTTTTTTTTTTTTTTTTTTATTGCACTTGAGGCTTCAGAAAAAGAAAATCCCATTCTCGTATCTGAAAATGCAGTATCTAAATGCATTATCCAACAATATGATCACACGTAAGCAAAAATGATTGAATCTGACGAAAATTCAGTGTAATTCATTAATTGTATTTGCATTAGACGTAAAATACCATAAATTGTTGACTAAAAATAGAGGTCAACGACAAACAGAAATGTTGATAGAGACGGCAAACGCATATAAAATTGGAGATAAGCATAGAAATAACAAAGTCCATGATGGACAAAATAATAAGGATGCCACCTGATGACTGACACTATAGTAGTGGTTTTTAGAGATTGATGGGTATGTATTGAGAAGAGTAAAACAGTTATCTAGACATGATTTTGGACTCTTGGCGTCTGATGTGATCTACAATAATTTCAATAAACTAGAGATCCAAATATTATGGGATCCTTATAATAGCAGTCTGTGGTGACATTTGAATCAGAAACATGAGCACTGCGACAAATAGATGAAAATATACTATGTAGGTATTGATAGTAGAATAGAAGATAATGCGAAAAATAATGGGCCGTGTAGAGACATAAGTACAGGAAAATGAAGAATCTGTAAATATATAGAATTAAATAATTTATACCCAAGTCTAGATATTGTGAAATTACCAAAAAAAGACTTGTCTGATCACTTCATGTATATTGTAAGGAAGAGTCATTACTCTGAGAATGGCATAAGATGATACTCTTTAAAAAGGAAAATGACCAACATGAAAACGTGGAAAAAATAAAGCCAGGAACGGATTGGAAGGAATTTAAAATGGACAGAAAAAACTGGAATAAAATATGCTGCATGACATGATACTGCAGTAGGTTGATAATATAAAAGAAAAAAAGAAAAACCATTACATAGAACTAAATAGGTACTTACTACAAAGAATATTATTATGAAAAAGTTATAATCGACAAAATTAATAAATTCGAGTGTGTAAAAAGATTCCTTCTAATTTAAACGAGACCAATAAATATGTTTAATCTAACATTTATTATTGTAATTTTTTTGGTGAAATGAAAATGTAAATAAAATTTTTATATGTACTTATAGAGACCGGCTTTGGATACAAAATGTATTTTTATTTCGGGCAGTGTTCTAGAACGATACTTTCCAATATCGAAATTAAATACATATGAGTAGAATCCAATATATGTATTAATGAAAATATTACTTCACATTTTGTTTTGAATTGTTTCGAGTTTTTAGTGAATTTAAGATCATTTTTTTTAAGTTTGAAATAAAATAAAGTATTATAATTTATAAGTTAATTTAAAAGTATCCCTATGTGTTTTTTTATATATATTTTTTTATTATATTTTGTTGAGATAATAGTAATCCCAAAAGAAGCATAAAACATGTTCAAATAAGAACAAAAATTTAAATAATATAATAATATTATGTAACATAAAAACCGTTAATAGTTGACTATACTACTGACTGAACAGTCACACACAAATTGGAGTAAGTCAATATAATCATATCAACTATTTTATATTTAATCTAAATTGCTACATGTAATATTACTATACTTATCCATAGCTGTCATTAAAACTGTCATTTTACTTACATATAACTGCATTATATAAAGCGTCTTTTTTAATTTCAACGGAATATATTAATTAATCTAAAGTGTTTTACTGATATTAACACTTATATTTACAAAAATTAATAATATCTAAAACCACATTATTATTTTTAATTTCTAGTGCTTTTACAAATGATAATAGATATATTTATTTTTTAACTTTTAATTAAAAATTAAAACAAATTAAAATGTATTTATTATTCATTATCATTTATTTAGGATATTATTCATGTAATATAGGGCATCTTTGGGGACATTATTTCATAACAATCCGAGTCCTAGTTATATTTAACGTTAATTATAAATTTGTGTGCAAATTTGTGAGTATAATATAATCTAACATTTTCAATTAAATTTTTTATTAAATTTTCTATATATACTTTTATTTTTATTTATACAAACTATTTGAGTAGGTACGTTATACTCTCAAATCGCATTTTTTAAGTTTTTTTTTTTTTTTTTTGAGGAAAATAAATAATTTAGAAAACCTTAAAAATTCTCTTTGATAAAATAAAACATAATTTAAAAAATAATTATCTATTATTATTATTATTATTATTATTATTATTAAGAGTACTTTTAGTACTTTACTTTTTGTTTCAGTAATATGAAAATCGGTATAATCCTTATTTATTTATTTATTGACGGAGAAAAAAAATTCCAATAACAAAAACAATTCTATAACATGTATGGTATTTAAAAAATTTAATTAATTTTATAATATAGCTAGTATAACAGTAATAACTTTCATTTTATATAATTATAACAAAATAACAATATATACTACATTATAATAACAGCAATAATTCACAAATCAATTAAAATTAGAATTCTTAGCATTTCCTATGGCCATCAGTATATTTTCAGATGGTCGTAAATATGTTTTAGAGTTATATGTCTTGATTCCTAGTGGGTTCAAAACAAATAAGAACAGTCAATTAAGTTATTTGATCAATTTATTAAAAATATGTAGGTAATTTAGGTAACTTCTTCTCTCATTTAATGATTTTAAATTAAAATAAGATAAGACAACCAGAAGGCTGTGAACGTTCAACTTTTAATTTGAAAAATATAAAACGAAAAAAACAATTTTGAACTGCTTCAAGATATTGAATTATACAAAGGTTAGGTGAGGACTAAAAAAGAGAAGTTTATTTTAAATGAGATCTAACAAATGCAATGTATACATTTTTAAAAACATTGAGATTATTAAAATTGGAACACGTACGATTAATGAATCCCTGGTTTTAACAAGTTTTATTTGAAATATTTTCAATATGATTATTGAAACATAATTTAAAATAAAAAATTATTCCCAAGTCATATATTTGAATATTATAATATAGACCATTTAAATAGCACACATTATTAAGCTTATTTAAATCTTCTTTCTACAATCGTAAATTTAATCTATTTTTAAAATAATTTGGTATCATCATCAAATAACAAAATATTAGTGTTTAATAACCAATTAGACATTATCATATATAAATAATATAAACGGTGTTGCATAAAAACGATCGCTCCGAGGGACACCTAATGAAACATGAATAAATTCCGATAAAAAAATGTTTTAATTTTGTAATTTAAATTCTAGTTAATAAAAAGGAGGAGATCTATGATACAAATGAATAATCGAAACCAATAGTTTTTTAATTTCTTTATTAGTAAAAAAATATGATTGACACTTTCAAAAGCTTTTTCGAAATTATTATTAATATCACGCGGTTTTATGGCTTTGTAAACCTTCAAAAATTCTCATTATTACGGAATATTGTTTTTCTACATTTTAATTATGTTCCGATGCTCATTTTGATAACAGCACCTACGTGTAAGTCATATGCATACAATATGGGCAACCATCAGATGGAGGCGGACATTACAGAAAATTCACTCCGAATACTATTTCCATTGACATTATTATAACTGTACATAATATAGACAACAAACGTTCTTATACGAAATAGGTATTAACCAGGCTAATTTAACAATTGTATAATTTGTTAAGTTCAAGTTAATATATATATAAGTAAGTTAAATTAGAACTTAAAAGAAAAAACAAGTTATATAGTATTAACTTAGTCAAGTTAGAATTAAGTTAAATTTAAAAAAAAAATGATATCATAAGTAAAAATTGTCTCGGTAAAAAAAAATGGTAATTTATTTCATACGAATGATCTTCGGTATAAGAACAAACGAAAAGGAGTTTAATAATCATAATATTTTGAGTTAAAATACCTCTTATAATATCGATAAAAAAATATGGATTCATAGAATTGTTTATGTGAGATATAACGTTATTGGCGTTTTTGAAATATTGACAATAAAACAAATAACGACATAAAATTATTATAATTTATTTTTCATAAAATTAAAAACAAAGTACCTTCGATAATTATAGCTGAATATTAAGATTAAGACTATACATTTCACCAAGCACCACAATAATCAATATTATTTTTAATGAACGATTAATAGCTAAAAAATAACAAATTAAATTAAAAATAAAAATACGATTTTTATTCATTTATTTATTTATTTAAATGCCAACATGTGATTATAAAATCGTTATAATTTATACAGGGGAAAAACGAAAAATAAAAACAAGAAAGACAAAAAACGAAAAAAAAATCCAGCCAGTAGGGAGGGGAAGCCCTTCGCTCGTCAAATAGGATATTGGTTGGGGAGGTGTATTGAAAACGATTTTGGGTGAAGTTCGGTAAAATATTATTTTCTGATTTATTACGATTTTTCATTGTTTTTGGTAATTTTCCTTGGTGTTTCAGAAAACTAAACTGTGGAAAATTGAAAAATTATCTCTTTAATTATTATTATTATTATAAACTAGAATGAATTTGAAATCAGAAAGCTCTTATTTACGTATGACTTGATCAACTAATATTTGCACTTATTACTTGCACTAACTATTTATTGTAATTATATTTTAGGACGAATTCCATAATTTACAGAGTCCTCGTGGGCGTTCGCAAATAATCCAAAAATATAACCTGTGAACTGATTCCGACGATTTCGCAGTTACGTGTTTAGTACACTGTGAAACACAATCATATTAATCTGTGACTGCCAAATCGTTGTGATGAGTTCACAGACGTTTGTCATTATATATATATTCTGTCATCGTTTGCATTCATATTAGCGCCCACTGGGAATTTATAAACAATATTACAGAATTCATAATAAACACTACAAAGTGTAAAACACGGTATATTTTAATTTATTTTAAACGCGAATATTTTCTCTGCCATCAACTATCCCGTATTTTTGTATACTATGCGTATTGCGTTTAACTTCCGTCCGGTACAATATGTATTACTGTTATATTGTAAACTTCAAAAAATGCACGTATAATATTATATATTATTATGTTCCATAATAACACCGACACGGTGAATAAACGCGATCAAAGTAAACGTCTGAAATAATAAAGACTTGGGTGGTTTTTTTCCGTCAAATCGTTAGAATACTCCCGCGAAGTAAATCGTTTTTTGAACATAATATATAATATACAATATACACGTCGTCCTATAATATACGCCGTGTTTTACAGACTCGCGAAACCTGTAGAGTCGTATGTAAATATATATACAAAGGTGTACATCTAAAAGTATTAAGTATAAACGAGATAAACTTTTTCATCGAATTTAAAAAATAATAAAACAAAAATAGGATTGAGCATAAAACTAAATTTTTATTTAACACGATCGAGTATAAAAAAATACTGCGCTGATACCGCTGTCGGTAATATACGCATCGATTGCGTTTACGACAGGTACCTATATTATACTTGGCTATTTTTTGAGAACACGATTGCGTATATATTGTATTTTAGCAAACGCAGTGAACCAGCAGTGACCATATTAGATAACGCGAGAGAGAGAGAGTAAAAGTATCATTTTAGCAGGGCCTTGCCAAGGCGGACAGTCGTTTTGATATAATTCACTGTAATACGAAGTCATAAAATTTCTGAAATTCTTACTACTAATTATTATGAACTCGTCGACTCTTCAAGCACAATTTTAAAAAGTCATCTATGGATACATATTGCGGTACATCGTTCATTCGATCCTCGGACAGAATAGTGTGTTTAACTTATTACATTTTATTGCATTTTAAAGAAAAACATAAATAGATTAACAATTTGTGAAACATGCAAAGAAATGTATGTGAGACAAAATAGTATTAGGAAAAAAAACTATTGTCTCCAAAAGCCTAGATTTATGGAGGAGACAACAGTTCTTATCTAACTAATTTTAAATACAATGGAATAACCGATCAAAAAATAAAATTCTATATAAATAAACAAAAATAAAAGAAAAACGTAGGAAAAGTTTTATAAAAGGACATTTTATAACTTAGACATTTTCATTTCATATTTTACGTGTTTTTTTTTTTATGATCATAGGTCTTAAAAGATCTTATAGAAATATCATATATAACCTACATAACGAAATTAAAAGGATTCCTTTTCCCAAATTCAAAAAATACTTATAACATTAATTTAAATTTGAAAGCAAAGATTTTGCATTCGAAAAATGATTATGCGCAATGTTCCGCTTAATATACTTAAATAAAAAAAAAAAAAAAAACAGTAAAAGTTTTCCGTCATAAAGATAGTTGTTCTTAACGATTAAGAAAACTACTAGGAAAACCGAAAAATAAATAAAGTCTAAAGTATACTCACTCAAACCAATTCGCTATTAAGAAAGCTCTACACTCCAAAATTCCACCCGAAAAAATGTAAATATAAAGTCCAGGGGTTGGAGTTTTTTCGGTCCGGTTCCTGTTTTTTTTATAATCAAATTTTCAAAATTCCGGTCCTTTTAATGAAACGAAATAAGGGTTCCGGGTAGAACAGTTTTATAAATATGGTTTTATACGGAATCATTACTTTTACTATTTTTACGTAATTTTTCGGTAGTTTTTTCTCACGCGTTTATCAAAAATTCGAAAAATTACCTCTTCAAAGATAACATTTATTGCCACAAAATACAGAGTATACACGTACAACGATTGGATTCTAGAAACAAAAACAAACATCACTGTAAAACGAACCTGATAAATCTATATATTTGCCGAGAAAATGAGATAAACGCGTCAAAAAAATAATTAATTTGTATTTTGAAATTGATTAGGGCTTGACCATGATCCCTAACCATAATAGTTATTAATATAATATGATTTTCCAACATCATTATATTGTATTTAATTATTATTTATTATATTGAAAATATTGTGAATTTCATTTAATTTTCAGTTGGTATATAAATTTTATAAATTGTGATTTTCAAAATCATTCTTTAGAAAATTTACACTTGGAATATAAACAAAATATTACATTAAAAATATCCAAATATATTCTATTGTATCATAATATTTTAAAAAAAGACTGCGTATGCTTATATATGAAATTTCGTAGTTTGCCAAAAAAGTACAAATAAATTATAAATATAAAATATATACAAATAATATATAGGTAATTATAGAAAATGTATTATAATTATTCATTATTATTATTATTATTATACAAAATATGTTATAATGTAAATATTATAAAACATTTAAAATCGCTTATACATAAAACGATATATGGCCATATTTATAATCTCAATCGTGTTATCAAAATATCGGATGTTATGTCGGGTTAACAGTCTATACTAAGGGGTTGTCATATATATCCTGGTTTAGCCGAGAAACTACCGGTTTTAAACATTGCGTCCCGATGTCCCGAAAAAGCCATTCGAAACGGCTAATTGTCCCGGAATCTAATTTCAATATTTAACATTAACATTTTTCAATCTTTACTATAGAAAAACATGTTTCAAAATTATATAATTGATAGAATTACATAGTATCTATTTTCGCATAGCCATGGATATTATACACACTTATTCCAAAATATGCAGTTATTATTTGGAATTATATAAAAAAAAATGTAATAAATATTAATTTTATAAATTAAATTTATAAAGTTAATATTAGAATATTACAAGGGAAATGTGGATCTGGAGAAGATTGCTTCGTATTAGTTGGACTGAAAGGAAGAGCAATGAAGAAATTCTCCAAATAGTAGTGGAAATGAGAGTTTTTCTATCTATCATTAGATCAAGAAGCGGAACACTTATAGGACACTTAATGAGGCATAACCCCTTCATAACCAATATAATGGAGGGAAGAATTTATGGACGCAAAGGAAGAGGAAAACAGAGGAAGACGTTTATAGGAGAGATGATTGGAATGGTTGGATGCAACGGGTATTCACATATGAAAACTTTAGCATTAAAGAGAAAAGAGTGGAAGTCTATTATTTCGCTATGACAAGGCTTAGTCTTTAGAAAAGAAGAAGAATGTTAATAAATATCGACAAAAAAAAAACATTTTTCGAACAGTTAAAATATTTGAAAAATTATTTAAAGAACAAAATGTTAAATACAAAAACGGTATTCTCGAAGATCATTGGTTAACAATTATTAATTTTTATACATTTTAATGAACTTAATATAAAAGCAATATAGATGAACGTTGAATTTTATTTTACTTAGCCTGATTCAAATACAGCAGTAGGACACACGTGTTCTCATTGATAAATATTAAGGGTACTATAGAATGGACAATTTGGAATCAAACTAAGTTTTGACAGCTTTATCAAATTTTTGAAACTTGTTTTTTTTTTTGTAAAAATATAAAAATAAATAAAAAGTCAAAAAATTAAAAAAATAACCCTTTAAAAAACTTTCCTGACCAAATATTTGATCGAAAAATAGGATCACGTGTCTTTTACTTAAAACTATAGTATAAATTATTTTTTGTCCCGGTTTTTTCAAAAATAAATATGGTACCTAACCCTAATCTAGACCATCTAGTCTAATCATAAATCACAGTATGTGCATTGTACAAAATTGTTCAGGAGAAGGAGATTAGTGAAGTTGCTCTGCATATGAATAATGGAAAAAACTAGTAATTGGAAAGAAAGACGCTCATGCGTTCACGTTCATATTTTGTGAACGACAGGCGAACGTCAATCGTTTCTGTCAAATAGAACGTAAAAGACGTTCATATTTTTAAGGAATTTGAACAATTTTCAGGCCGTTCAAATCAAATTAAAATATATTAAAATTTCGCTATAAGCCTTATATTATATTTAAATATAATATTTAAAAGTCTAATTTCCTTGGGTCTGCTATAAAATGAAAACGATAGTGTGTATGAATCGGTAATTTTATAGTGCTATTTATATTTTATTTTATAATCTATTATATTTTGTATATAAGAAAAATGTATGTTTTGTTAATAATTGATGAACGCGTTCGTTCTTTTTTTTTTAAATAACGTGAGTGTGAACGTGTTCCTTTTAAATACATTTGAACGTAAACGTGAACGAATTCGATTTTTAAGCGAACGTTCTGAACACTGACCATACCTCATAGTGTACCAGAACCACGGTAACAGGAGTGATTAAAAATAAGATGCACCACGATACTGACTATAATATTGTCAACGAAATGAAACTATATTTACGACTACGTTTTACGAACTGGCGACGCAGTGTTCCTGTTTTTTGGAAATACGCTCTCGTGTCACGCCGAAAGCGGAGAATATCGAGTGTTTGTGTTTTGTGTTTTTTCGTATTTGTCTGAACGAGCATATTGAATAAAAATAAAAATATATATATAAAACCATTGATTATATAATCAATGATAAAACGTATGCGGTTGATAACTAAATAAATTATCATTATACCACAGAACAATTTCACGGGTGATTCATTATTATCAATGGCGAACCGATTATTATCGATCCCGTGGTTTGAACACGGCGGTGTTTTTATTTATGTATATTTTTTTATTATTATTATTCGCAGTTTACATATCATAGGGGTCAGTGTACGGATGGCAAAAATGCCATGATGAAAACAAAATAAATATTTATTTTTCCCAACCAAATCGACAGATTTCGCGTGAAATATATTTTTAATAATTTAATTCAACCCAGAAATTATAATAGAAAAAACGGTAATTCCAGTATAATTGATAATATTGTACCCATATTAATATAATAAAATGCACATAGGTGAATTTTATTAACGAATATATGCAATTTACCTGTGCATATATGTATATATTATATGTCCACGTGCGTGTATCTCGTGTCTAATAGTAACTCTACACGTATGGAATTTCTGCTATTTTCAGCCATTTTTTGTTTAAAAAAAAATAGGCGGGAATAAACTATACTTTTGTAGTTTTATGCTTACTATGTGTATAGTTGACAGATATTACGATTGATTATATTTGTATATATACACTCATTGTCCAATATAATTGTTTATACATACTCAGGATGTATAATCAAAGGTATATTGCTCATAGTCATATATACTATAATAAATAAAGTATGCTATATATAAATTTGGCCATGTGCCTATATAAAAGCGATAGTCAAAACAGTATATTAAATTAGGGTCTTCTGAATAAATATTACATTTTATAATAGAAGGTCACATTTTTTTCCACTAGGTACCTATTACTCTTTTGATATAATGTTAAATATACTGAATAACATCATTATTATTAATAGTTATATTCTTTGTATAGTACACTGAAGCTCCGTTCAAAACGGTTTTTTTTTTTTGGAATGCAAGGATTTATTATTGCTTTCAATTGCAATACTACGTCAACCAAGAGTAGACTATCCGATAAGCGAAGTGTGTCCACCTATATCCGACAAGCGAAGTGCGCCTGTTTAAAAATTAAAACATTTATCCAGACGGGGTCGACTTTTTTCGGGAATAAAAAAACATTTGCCTGTACTCTGCAGTATGCATTACTTTCTTAAATACTCGTATTCTCAATATTTGGTCGGTAGTTGTTTCAAGAGTTGAGCCTTGAGGTAAAATTAGTATGAAATTCGCCAAACATTTCGATATTTACGTTGACCAAGTTTAAATGCCCTTAATAAAACGAAAACAAAACCTGAAATTATATTGCATATTTATGTTTCTGATTTGTTTTCCTTGGCGTGTAAACGATAGGTTTCCAATTTGATTATTATTTGTCGCACAGCAACTTGAAATTTGTAAAGTGGCAGATTGTTTTTTATTTGTTTCGTTTTGTCGGCCAAGCTAGTGTAAACGTCGATTGAAATATTCCACTCTCAATAGTGTTTTATCTAGAAACTACTACCTATACTCTCTATATACATTGTGTACTATTGTACTAGAAATAATAATTGTTATTATTATTATTTATTTATTTTTTTTTTTTTTGGAATTTTAAACATTAAAAAAAATATCACATGTGTGACAACAAAAATATTATAATTCACAGTGCGACGTATATTTCTATACTATGCATATACACACATGCTCAGTGTAAAAAAAACCAACTATAACCGTAATTAATGACGAATAGAGGGGAAAAAAGTAAAGTTATACGTATAATAATATATAATTCCGTAAATTTTTTTTTGTGTATATATACACAGAGTGCTCAAAATTTATAGAACATTTTTACACATAAAATACATGTTTTTATATTCAATGCTTTTTGAACATTCTGTATGTACCTATCTATGTGCAAAAACACCCAAATATTGAAACATTTCAATTAGGTACTAGGAATCGTTAGGCTCCAATTATCTTATAATATTATTTCTTATTTATTTATAATTATATAATAATAAAATGAAAAAAAAATGAATTTGAGTACTGAATAGGTATATATTATAAAATTATATAAAATTGGTTGTTACAGTGGCGCAGGAACTACTTTTCGCTTGGGGGGAGGGAGGAGGCAAACATTTAAGGTTTATAAATATTTTTTTAGTATGTAATATATAAAAACTCTCATTTATAACTAATAAGTTATGTTTAAATATATAAGTACAATAATTATATAAAATGTCTAATGAAGTGTGAAACCAGTTAAACATAAAAATATATGTAAAAATATAATACTTTATAGTTTTTTTTTTTTTTTTATATAAACTTATGGAAGACATAATATATATTAATATATATATATATATTATATATATTAATATTATATTATGTAGTAAGTGTGTATATCATTTGCTTAAAATGTGTGTGTATATTTACAAAGTTAATAATTAATAAAAAAGAATAACTACAAACAAAAATCTGTGTACCTACTTGATGACTGACACCTGTACAATTAATAACTTATCCTGATGGTACCTACATCTTTGGAACAACATAATATCATTAGTGAAATAAAATTTATTTAATACTTTAATGGAATAAATTATTTAATATAGATAATAGTCTTATTTGTTTAATAAAGTATTATAAAATACATTTTTTTAAAAAACAGCATAAAAATTAATTTAGTATAAAATAAAAATAAGGTACTTTTTCATAATTTTGTCAGAATTAAACAAAGTCCACGACTGACTCAGATGCGACAATTAAAAACCCGTATAGGTATATGTATTTTTAGATATTGATAAAATGTACAATAATTTTTCTATCCTATTTTATGATTTATAGAATTATTTTGAGATAACACTTTTTTGTTCTTACTAATATTATATATTTTATTATTATACAGAGCTATAATACTATAAGTGAAAAATATGAATACAACATGATATAAAAAAAAAAATGTATAATTGTTCAAATAAATATTATAGGAGAATGATAATAATTGATAGATTACAAAAATGTAACCTTTCAGTATTATTTATTATTATATGTTACAAATTAATTTACATGTTTACATTGATGATGATTAGGTACCTATTTATTTTATCCGAAGGGCAAAATTATAGTTTTTATATCTGGGGAGGGGTATGGGCCAATGGCCCCCTCTGCCACCCTTTATCCTACGCCACTGGGTTATTATTATCTCAGAGTTTTAATAAAAGAACTCAATAAAATTGTTTAAAGTTTGAGAATAATAAAAATAAGTACACTTAGATGTACTTGGCATAATAATTTAGGACAACAGTAGGTACCTAGATAAAAAAAAAATAGGTACCTACTGTTCTACGAAAATAAGTACGTATTTTATGGTAGATATCCACATATTACCTATAATTTATGTCACCAAAACTGTCGAAATATTAAATTGGAAAATAGAAATAAACATTTGATCTAATTCGTAAGGAATTAGATTTAAAGAATAATTTTTGGATATAGCTACAGACACGGTATAAAAAAAAAATTATTACGATTTTAGTGTAAACATAATTAGGTACTTAAATTAACCTAGTTACGAAAATAATTAATAAATTCTAACGCGTGTGGGCGCACTCATACAATGACTCATGATGTGTTTTTTTTATATATACGCGTATACACTTTTTCGGGACAGAAGGAATCAAGAGTTTTCAGGCATGGGAGAAGTTTTTTGATAGATATTTTGTTTTAGTTGATACATTATAAATGCTTATGATTTTCTAAATGGTTTTCCAAAACGAAAAACTGCACGTACCTTGTACAATACGAAAAGCTGTTATGAGTTAGAAAATAAAAAATAAACTAGTCATGATTACCGACATCCGACTATATAGCAGTGGTATACAATATTAATTATAACTACGAAAAAACATTATTTTATTATAAATTATTATAAAAAAACAACAAAATTATTATATATCGGAAATTTAAAACTTGAAATGTACACCGAATATTTACCATAGCACTATGTATACATTCTATTAGCCACGAAAAACCAATTTTTGTACACACCGAAGATTTGCTCAGAATTGTTTTTTCGAAATAAATGATTTACCATTGCTTTCAAAATATGCAATTTATATCCGATGTTCCGCCGGCAGTATCACGTCCAACGGGCGAAGTGCGTTAACCCCTTTTTGACCGTCTTTTTTCGTGTATTTTTTATGTAGGTATACACATATAGGTACACACTTCATTATTATTTTATATTTCGGTAGAAAATAAACACGTTAGAGGACACCGTACGAGAATGTGTATGACGTGATATTTTTATAATCAGTCGACTCGAAACATCTAGACAGTTGAAATTAAATTCTGTTAATAATAATCATTTTACTAAATTTTAATTGCATTAATCATACTCGAAGGATTCTACTACCCTTTAAAAACAAGGTTACTCGAGTGAATGTGTACAGTTTGTACATTTATATTATTATTCGTTTTTAATGAGAATAAACACGCTTTGTCTCGTCGGTAAGTTGTGCAGTAGTTCTAACGTATAAGTCGGACGCGGAACATACCGTTCCCAGGACAAGTTAAATCTGGTTTAAATAAAAACGTATTACTATCATCCAATCATCGACCGAATTCTAATGGCTGCTAAATAATTATTGCATCTATATTATATATACTCGTATATTCTATGTTCGTGAACCTCCAAAAGTGCCAAAAGAGGTCGATTTAAAAAAAAATCAATGGGAAAAAGCTTTATAGGTATAGATATCACATAAAAATATACTGATCATTTTCAAACTCGAATACTTCATATTTTACTTTAGTTAGCATGCATTATACGCACAATGTGTAGGTACTGCATTTTCAAGTACCAAACTTGTGCAGTCTTTTTCGAAAGTTATCAATTATTATCTTATGACTTATGATCACAGAATACACAGAACGGAATCTCTCGACATTTTAAAATCGTGGCAGGTATATCCGTCAGTAGAAAATTCCCATTATATTATTTACGTTTTCTATAGGTTTTGGCCATACAGTAACGAAGCGTGTTATACTGTGAATCGTGATAATATTGAAACTCTGTCATAATGTAAATATAGGTATATAAATTTAAATGATTTTATGAAATATTTTTTCGAGATAGTGTGGCCCAGAAATGTAGAAAACAAGGAAATTTCCAAATTCCCAGTTACCTGCCATGATTTTAAAATGTCGGGTCGTTTAATTGGCAGCTGTAAGAATTACATGTAATTTTGATAAAGATCCCCCAAATGTATATCCTGTGTTATGATATTTGTTGTGTCCAAATTCTGGAAACCCATACAATATTTATAGTTAAAATTATAGTATGTGTAATTCAAATAAGTGTACTGTATAATAACATTATTATTAAAAGGACGTTACACGTCCGTTTTAAGGGGTTGTGTATGAAGAATTTTTAAGGAATTTTTAGAAATATAAAAATATAACAATTTATAAATATTTAAATATAATTTAAAATTGGTCCCGTGTATCAATCACTTTTTATTGTTGTGTAATCGCGATGTTTATTTTAAAAAAAAAAACATATTTACGCAAAAGTGTTAAATTAATGGGTTTGTAAAATAATTGTACAATATAACCCCATATTATCAAATCAATAAAGTTTAATACTTTAAAGTCAATCTCATTTCGGTTTTTAATTTATTATTTAAAAAAAATTATCGTAGATTTTAAAAATTAATTTTTTCTAATTTTTCAAGCTTTAATGACTTTTTTTTAAAAGCAATAAATTAAAAATCCTGAATAATGTTGACTCCAATAAATTATCGTCCATCGACTTAAGAGGTATTTTAACTCTAAAATCACTACAAGAATCCGTTTTAACAGTTTTACATAAACATGTTTTTATCGCTGAAAATCATCTGTGCAGCGTTCTCTTAACTCTTGAACTGATTTATTTTATATAACTATATAGCCACTACACTGCACTCGGATGCAGTAAGGACAAGTGTAGTAACTATCAAATTGTCAAAAATGAGATTATTATAGAATAGTATTGTTAATTTGAAAATATTCTACATTCAAACCCGTATTTTAGTACCTTAAAATTCTAGTTTTAAATTTCATCCACTGTAAGTATATTTAGTACAGATGCCACTATAAGAGTATACTATATGTATACATTATACAGTGATAATGATTAAACTTGTATTACCTATAATTAATGATTACAGACAAAATATATTATTATGTAAAACGATATTAATAACGGAATTGGGTAATCAAAATAATCAAAATGTGAATATGATACAGGCGCGTATTTAAATAGGGGGGGGGAGGCGATAGAAGGGTTCGCCCCACCCCAAATCCCATGTGATATTATACCAAATTATAAATTAATTAATTGTGTTATATAATTATATAATAATACCCCATCACTATGGCACTTTAAGAACCGTTATTAATTATTGAAATTTCGTAAACTGACTAAACAAATTTTGGTGATACTGTGATTGTGATATATTAGATTCTGAGCGTAGCGAGGAAGCTATTGGTTTTACAATGATGTTTATTTTTTTTTTATTTTTCTGTAAACACTTTTTCTACCAGAAGGAGTGATACGATCTTTACAAGCTTACGAGGTGTCTGGTAACAAATTGCATCTAGTTGGTACTTTTGAGAGGTCATTTTTCAATTTTCTCAATAATTTTTTAATGCGTAGGAAAAAACTATGAAAAAATTAGGTAAAAACGGCAAATATACGGTTTCGTTAAGTCGGGAATTTTCATTTCTTCGTAATTTCGAAAATAATCACTTGAAAATCTTGAAATTTACATCAAATATTTAATTTAATAATATATTTACGTTGATTAAGTTTTTTTTAATTTTTTTGCAATTTTGGGCTATTGATAGACATTTTAGTTTTCGAGGTTTCTAAGTCCTAAAAGGGGTAATTTTTGATTTTAGGTTCTGAAAATTATATACAGCGTTAAATATACGTTATTCTAACTAAATTCAAAAAATATTGAAAATTCGTAGTCACAATTTTTTTTTTATAGTCATTTAAATTTTTTCGACAAAATTATCAATTTTGAGGTATTTAAGTC
>JAIPRL010006579.1:0-26714 GCA_025469235.1 Pemphigus obesinymphae
GTACGGGTTTAAAAAACGTGTATCACTTTTTCCGGGTTACGGGTTTCGGCTTTAACACGGTTTTAATATTTTGCGGGTTACACGGGTTTTCACCCCGGGTTCAAACCCGTTTTGACTCCCTGATTATAATTAAATAACCTCCTATTTTATCAGTACTTTTTAACAGTGAAAACTTTTTTCGACAAAAATAATATGAAAAAAATAGAAAAGCGGTGTAGCCGCTTAATTAGTTAAATAATTAATTAATTAATTAAATAAATAATTAATTAATTAATTAAATAAATTTATGTTGCTAGAAAGAAAGAAGATGTATAATTTTAATATTTATATTAAATTTCACACTGGCCTATATAAATATTTAATATTGTCCTAGGTTTTTATATTTCTGTGTATATGTATGATATTACAATACGAAATATACAAGTATACATGCCACATATCAATTAATGGTATTGTATACATAATAAATGAAAATATTTAGGAGAAATTATTTACAACCTTTATTCCATACGTCCTCTTTTTTAGGATCCTCTGAAAATGAATTAAATTAATATATTAACAATATATAAAGCTTTATAAAGACTTATTTCGATTATATTTTTGATATTAACTGATAAGGATAACAACACTTTCACTACTTTGGACGTGTATAGACATCAATACAAAACACATTTAATATTTATTTAACATTAATTATTTAATATACCCATATCATTTCCATCTCTGTATGCAATTATATTTTTTTATTATTCCATAATCGCTAATAAAATTTTTTTTCTACAGACTATAATAAACCAACCTACCAGATAAAATTTTCAAGAACATTCCTGTATGCAGACAATCGGAAATCCGTTTCAGAAAACATAACTAAATAAATGGTGTTAAATTCAGATTTTAAAATACAGGTAGAATACTATATACGATGGAATCTAACTACATAGAACTCTTTCCTATAAGAATTCCCTTATATAAAGTTGCTGAAAATATCTGCTGTTATAACAGCATTATAGAAAAGCTCAAAAAAAAAAAAAAAAAATTAAGGGGACTTATATTTTTCTATATTAAGACTGTGAGCATTTAAGCTTGTGTAATTGATTGCAAAGAAGTACTCCATATTTTGAATTAGTCCTTTAGATGTCTACAAATTTTGTTGTAGATTAGTTACCAATTAGTGGAAAATGAAGATATATATATATATATATATATTCAATTTACATTTCAATATATTTATGCTTTTTTAACGGTTCTTATTTGAGTATGATAGAGTTGATATTTGTATTTTTCAATTTAATGTATTATGGTTTTAAATTAAATTAATTTAAATATAAGAAAAAAAAATTGAATTTTATATAGGTGAAAATTAAAATAAAAATCTCTATTTAATTAAATATCATGAAATGATGGTGAGTCATGAGATAGCGAGTAATATGAGGAAGGGGGGATAAATAAAGAAGATGCGGGTGACAGAGTTATGTGGAAGTGTAGAGTATGTGGAACCTAACCTAACCTAGGATTAGGATGGCCGACCTCCAAAAAAAGATAAAGTAAATAAGAAGAAGAAAATTATAATACGTTAAATATTTAAATTACATAATCATGTAAAGAGGCAAATTAATTCAAACCTTTCGATATTTTAATTACCCTTTTAAAAAACCTAGAAAATATGATTATTTTTTTTTTTTTAGTTTCATTACGGGTTGAGGCGTGAATTCAAGAAGAATTTAGAGTTTCTGAGAATTTATAGTAATTATTACTCACACACTAATATTCATTCATCTAATAACACAAGACCTAATGCTTAAAACATCGCCTATACTAAAAAATCATCTGTTTTAACGACCTTAACGTTATTAATGTGAAAAGTAGGTATCTATCTTCACTTAACACTTAATCATACACTGAAAATAAATACTATTGAAAACGACTAATTAAGTAAATATATACACAATTTTTCATATTAATAATATATTATTATATTGATAATTTTTTATCACAATGATATCCATATTTTGAGATCGATAAATATAATTTGCCGGTATATTGTCAAATGGATTATAATTACTTTAACCACACAAAACAAAAAAAAAGTATATCACTCCAATAGTCTAATATTAGTATTCTTAAATTAGTAATTATTTTTTTCTCTCAACAGTTTTATTAGATTCAACATTACTCATCTATGTGCTTAGTAACAAGAATTTGAATTTCCAAATCCGGGTTAGTATTATAGCACCCTCACGATATTTCTTTGACCATAACCTTTATCGAAATAAATGGGTAACTCTAGACTGAATGCAAATACGACAAAAAAATTGTAAACATCTCATGTAATAATGAGACCTTTTTTGAAAACTGGTTTCGAAATTCTATTAAAACGAGCCCATATATTGTCTACTAATGCCAAAAATAATTCCTAATGGAAATCTAAAAGACTTTCCAAATGTTATCAAATAGATAACAATCTGGATCTAAAATCATAATACTTATTATACAACATAAAGTGGCCGTTTAAAGAAATTTTTAAAATTAAAAATATTATAGTATAGTTAATAATAGGCAATTTGATGATAAATTATTTTTTCTACAAGGACTTATACTGGGTTACTTTTATTGTACGTCATATGAACAAATACAAATATACAAGTATACATGCTATTTATATTGTATATAAAATTCATTCAAATATTTAGAAGAAATTACTTACTAACTATATTCTTATTAGCTTCTCTTTCTTTTGCGGCTGAAAATACATTATATTTATAATATATATATATATATTAAAAAAAAATATCAAATTAAGATTAATTAAATTATTTACAAATATTGATCCACATTTCTTTTCCTTTAAGTGGCGCTGTAAATGTATTAAATTATTATTATATATTTGATTTTATTTTTAAACAATATATTAAGTTTGTATTATAATGATGTATTATGATTATATTTTTTATATAAACTGACAAGGTCAATAATATTTTCACTGTTTTGGACGTGTATAGATGTCAATGAAAAACACATTATAGTGATATGTACGCCGTGCCGTTAAATATAATAAAAAATGTAATATACCCATATCATTTCCATCTCTTTATATAATTATATTTTTTCATATTCCATAATCGCTAATATAATTTTTTTTTTCTACGCACTAACATGAACCGACCTCCAGATATAATTTCAAGAAAATTCCTGTATGCAGACAAACGGTAATCCATATCAGGAAACATAATTAAATAAATGTTAAATGTCGTTAAATTCAGCTTTTTTCAAAACTGTTAGAATACTATATACAATGGAATCTAACTATATAGGACTCTTTTCTAAAAGAATCAACTTACTAATGTTGCAGAAAATTTTATCTCTTGTAACAGTATTACTAAAGCTCACAGACAACGTGTGTGGTTTTGATTTGTCTGAGAACTTTTTGACTGTCTTTGATGCATTCTGAAGAATAGGACTTTGATATTTCTATATTAAGACTCTCTACCTTTGCGTTTGTGTAATCGATTTTTAAGTAGTATTTTAGTATGCGCATTTTGAATTAGGCCTTTAGAGATCGAAGAATTTGATTGTGGTTATAGACCAAGGGTGGCCAAACTGTAGCTTGCATCTTACACACATACGGCTCACATTTTACCATAAAAAATAATAAAACATTTTAATATACCCATATCAATCCAATCGCTGTATCTAATTATATTTTTTTATTATTTTATTTTTGCTATTACAACATCATTGCAACATATACATGTACAGATTTACCACAAACTATCTCAAAATAATTCATGTATGCACAGTGGTTAAAATGGAAAATAAATGCAGAGAGGACTAAAGCTAATAAAAAAAAAAGTGTCCCTTGAACCGTTAAACCTTATTCAATTTTGCTTTGAAATTTTTTGATACTAAGAATCTTCTAAGTAAGAATAGTAAAAATCAAATTATCATTAAAAATAATAAGTAACTATTCCACATAATACATTTTCGTTTTTCACCGAAATAGTTATTTTATAATATAGATTTTGCAAACAATATATAACTTAATACTATGTCTTATACATTCTACTTGTCTTATACATTTTTTTAATATTATGTATAAAATAACAAATTCTATCTCTAGCTTCAAACAACCATTTAAAGCTATTGGTACTATACTTTAGCATTCATAACATATAATAATATAAGTATAAAATTAAATGAAAAAAAACATCCAATTCAGTCTTAAGAGGATGCTAGGCATGCGATTTTTAGGGGGTTCTATAGAGGAAGTTTTTATGAAATTTAAAAAAAAATGAAATTCTTTTAATTTAAAAATATTTAAGTACATTTTAAAAGTAATTTAAAAATATATCTGTGTCAGTACCACTTTTTATTGTTGCGTACTCATGTTATTTGTGAAAAAAAATGTTTTACCATAAATAAGGTTACTCAGGCTGTAATTATAGTTAAAAACTCAAATTTTTTTACAACATAGTAGACAAAATTATCTGTGTTCTGCCATCGTTCTTTTTTTTGATAAAATAATAGAACTGATGTTATACTATATGTAAAAAACCCCCCAAAAAAATAGTTTTTTTTTAAAAATTAATAACTTTTTCGTTATTTAAAAAAATAATACAGATAATTGTATTTACTATATTGTATAAAAATTTGGATTTTTAATTATAGTTATAGCCCGAGAAACCTTATTTCTCGCAAACTGTTTTTTATAGGAAAATAATGCAGTGTAGCGTCCTTTTAAAAGGCCGACAATTTATCAATGAAAAACTTGATTTAGAATTTTTCATTTTTATCAACTTACAAACATGTTATAAATACGAATAAAAAAATAAATTATATTTAATAACATTATCTAGCTACTGATGGAGCTCAATTTTTGATATATCTATGTATTTATACATGTTTTATGATCTGTTAAAATATCAATTTTTTCATTTTTCTAACAACCCATAAAACGTGTGAAAATGTATAAATAAAAAATCGACTCTATCAGTAGCTAGATTTTGTTCTTTATAATTTATTTTTTATTTCATCTTTCTACAATATTCTCAAGTTGATAGAAATAAAAAAAGCTTAAACATATTTTTTAACAATATCATGATTACCTACACGATAATTGAAAATTATAATGATACAAGACTATTTTTAACGTACTCTAAAAACATATTCAAACATTTTTAAACTGATAGATTTTCATTTCTTCTTAAATTTCATAAAGATTGCCTATACAAAACCTTTTAAAATTTAGTTGTGTGGCATCGTCTTAATAAATATACGTTAACACCTTATAAATACACCTAATTTTTGGTATATATAGATAAAATATAATGTATCATTTTAAAATATACTTAATTATATTATAAAACTAATAAAATTGTATGAATAATATAAATTAAAATTCAGTCTACATTAAAATAGATCTATTTTCCTCAGTACGGTAATATTATAAAACCGTGGTTCACATTCACTATCATTTTTGCCTTACCTATACACCAAATATATATTATTTTACTATTATTGTATTTACATGCAATTTTTATGATTAAAAATATATTTCAACCGTCCCCCCGCAATTTAAATTAAAAGGGCTCCAAATTTAAGCTAAGCAAAGAAGGGGACGCCGTTCTTCTCCGTACCCCATAACTTTAACCATTGTATATGCATACAACTACGATATTTAACATCGGGAATCATAAATTAAATGTTAAAAGGCGTTAAATTTAGATTTTCAAATACCTGAAGAATACTATATACGATCGATGTGTAGAACTAGGATGGCCGACCCCAAATAATTGGAAGTGAATGCTAATGAGAAGAAGAGAAATATAAAACGTTAAATATTTATACTACATAATCAAGTAAAAGGTAAATGAATTTAAATCTTTCGGTATTTTAATTAGACTTATGGAAGACCTGGAAAAAATGGTTCTTTTTTGTTGGTTTCATTAAAGTTTCAGGAGTGAATTTAAGAAGAATTTGAAATTTCTGAGAATTTACAGTTGCTCACATACTAATATTCATTCATCTATATATAATAACACATATAATAACACAAGACCTAATGCTTAAAAAATCACCTATACTAAAAAATCATCTATTTTAACGACCTTAACATCAATAATGTGAAACACATAGATCTTCACTTAACTTACACTGAAAATAAATACTATTGAAAACGACAAATTTAGTAATTATATACATAATTTTTTAAATCGATAATATATTATAATGATAGTAATTTATCACAATTATTTCAATATTGTGAGATCGATAAACATAATTTGACGGTATGTTGTCAAATGAATTATAATTACCATAACCGCAGAAAACCAAAAAAAGTGCACACTCACTACTCCTAAGTATTCTAAAATTAGAAATTCTTTCATACTTTTAACAGTTAATTACTTCCATCTACACTCTTCTATGTGCTTATCAGCAAGATTTTGATTTTAAAATCTGGGTTACTACACGATATTTCTTTAGCCACAACCTTCTTCAAAATAAATGAATAACTCTAAACTGAAAGAAAATTAGATATAAATATTTTCGACACTTCATGTACAAGGGAATTCTTTTTCGAACAACGAATTTGGAATCATAATAAAAATAACTACATATATTTTCTATGAAAGAAAAAAATGATTTATTCTGAAGGAGTTTTTAAATGTTATCAAATAGATAATGTGTTGTATACGTCGTACATGTGTAATTATATAATTTGCCATGAATAAATAATATATGAGTTAACCTCAATAGAAATAAATTTTGAAAATAATGAAAAATTAAAAAGAAAAGTCTATCAATAATATTAGCTATGTTATTAGTAATGTTATTTATTTATTTCAATGTTCTTAATGGTTTCATAGTAACATACGGCATGATATTATATGAGATAAAAACAATGTACGCTCTTATTGTTATTAATTTTATTAATTCTATGTATTTGAAATATTCTAATATTATATCTTATTTCAATTTATTTTTTGTAATACCTTATAAACATTTTTTATAAAAAATTATAACAAGAGTACTAATTTTGTATTCTCCTACCGGAAGTTAAAATATTTGAAAGTACCTTGGTAATTCAAAAAAAAAATTAATACTTGGTAGTGAATTATTTTATGTAAAAATGATTATCTGTCGCTTTATCCTAAAAAAAGTATTATAATATAATAGGGGCAATATTGGGTATAATAGATATTGATAATTTATAATAATGCAAATAATTTAGAAAGTAAAATAATTTAAATATATCACCAACTAATTTTTACACATACATTTTTTTATGGTTCTATAGTTTGTACCTAGCAATTATAACTAACAAATAAAAGGCTATAAAGAGGCAATATAATATTTACAATGAACATATTAATTAAAATATAATAAATTACAAAAAATTAATTAAAAACTTAGTTGTATTTAAATATGCTAAAATATGTAGTAATTAGATGCAATGATTTTGCATTAAAAAAGTATATGAATTTGTACGTTGAAAAATATATTACTTTAATATAAGTATTATTATTTAAATTAAATTGTCTCTTGATTAATAATGGTTTTTTAACAACTAATATGTATTCATAAAATATATATTATTTCATATTCCAATCTTCAATGGTGAAATTAATTTTGTTTAGGATATTGAATTAAATTAATATAATGGCCCAAAAAATTTAATAATTTATTTTAAAATATAAAAATTAGACGATATATTATTGATAAGTTCTTTATTATCGTTTCGGACTTCATTATAGTAAACTTATAGTATAAACTTGCTCACAAAATGACTAGTTGATTTTATTATATGTTATTATTCTTGGATGTTCAGTATATTACCGAATCTCTACTTACAATCATCTACTTGGAATTCATCTTTACGGAGTAAATCTACAAATAAACATTTTCGTATATTATTAGGCTATTTTTAAAATTAAATCACCACCACATTTATTAGTATTTTAAACGTAAAAAATAATAATATCTTATATAGCATACTTATTCACGTAACTAATTGTAGACTATTAACCAATTTATAAATAAAATTAGCCAGCAGTTATATCACTAATCTTGTAAGGCTCTTCCGGTGAATAGGCCACATGTCTCTAAAATATGTTTTGGCAAATGAAATATATAGATTTTGTTTATAGTAATCCCTATCTAGTTAGATACAATTAACAAGGTAAATATGAGTATTATAACAATACTATTTGCTGACCGATTATTAATTTCAGATTCTAAGTGAATCGACTAATATATTGGCTTTACAATGATGTTTCATTTTATGTGTGTATACATTTTTCCTGTAACAAAAAGTTCCCCGATTATATCATGCTTCACTGTTTTTCAGTCAAGAATTGCTAAGTACAGTCAGATTTTCTTTTTACCTGTAGAAAACCTAAAAAAATTACATAAAAACAAGATATTCTTATGATCGAATATTGGGTTTCATTGTAATTCTGTAAATAATTATTCTAAAATCTTGAAATATTCTCATAAAATATATATAAATAAAATTTATCAAAAAAAAATGTTTAACAGTATAAGCTTATAGTCTCTTGTATAGATATCAAAACAATTTTTTCGTCATTTTTGGGTAACGGAGATGATAGCGTATATTATCATAAACATATGGTGTATGTATGTAATCAATAGGTAAAGAGTATGGAATTACGTGGTTATAGTATAGGGTAAGGGGTGTGTTAATTGCCCTGGCTACATTATAAAACAAGGGTTACTGCTTCACAGGTACGTTCCAGAACTAAAGACCGGCGTACCGTGTACTGCGCTGGTCGAGATTAACATCGTCCCAATTATTTCATCGTTACTGTAGTTTCAAACAACTCTAGTAGCGCCTTCTACCCTGTAACTATTAGGCAGCCACGTAACGTAAACGCCCCATCAGCAGTGTCCCACCTATATACCAAATCTTCAAATTATTGTTCATGACATCACCGACCTCTCGTCTGACAAACCGGACGAGTGCAGAAGACCTAGTTACACAACCTGCACATTTTGTAAAACCACTACGAATCTAATGCTAGCCGCTGGCGAAGAAGAACACAGATCTCGCTCATCGGTGGCTCCCCTTTCCGTCACATAGTAAGGTTCGAATCGCAAAATCCATCCTGAGGAGATTCGACGCCCGGGTGTTTACATCGGTATCGAGAATACGACCAATCTCCAAATTACTCCATTGGGAGCCCTAATTCAGGTGTAATACATGAATGATTGTATCTATCAATATAGATGTATGATTATTGTATTGCAATCTCACTGAATAAATATATTAAGCAAGGTTAAGATTACTGCAATGCGCATAAAAATATTATATAAATTAATTTCATATTATATGCCACGTATAATAATACATGTTTAATCAGCTCAATGAATCTCCCTTCCATACCAATATACTAAAGAACATATTGAGAGTAGATCACCGACACCCGTGTCGAGGTTAGAAAAGGCCTTGGCACATTGAAGACGACGGTCACACCACTTAATATTTTGTCACTGACATATTTTGCTTACAGAGTATTAGTGTAGGAGGATTATACGGATTTGGTTAATCATGAAAGGAAAATCAAATCACGATCCTTACCATTTTCAATCTATTATATTTTACTTTATATTTGTACATTAAAAACGTTGAAGCTTAAAGGTACGTACGTAAAATTATATAATAATGAAATTTCTTATAAAATAAAATAATAACTTGATGGGTATGTTATAAAATCGAATAAAATACGTAAAATACATAGCGCACTGGAGTAACTGTTCAAATAACACATAGTCAATTCCGCGTCATTGTGCACACAGTAGAGCGCGGTGCGTACTATATAGTTTATTATTACTTTTGTATGTCCAGATTACAATAATATTTTATTCGTAGAAATCATATTAAATTTAACTTTCCTGACATTTTATTAATCAAATTTGAATTTTGAATCAAATCACACTTATGCACATATATCAATTACGTGGTCATAATTATTCCCAAAATTCAAATTAAAAAATTATTATACAATTCACACTTGTCTTATACCTATTAGCTTATTTACCTCTATAGTCATTGTTCTTCACAGGACTATTCTCGAATATACATATATAATAGTACTTACCCAGGTTAACAACAACATCATGTAACGGCGCATAATAGCAGATATAACGATATACATCATGATGACGGTAAAGAAAGGTTACGAAGAAAGACGTGTGCGGCGGAAAAGAGTGACAAACACTCGTAACATTCAGACATCAGTACGGTCACCCACCAAAAGAGAGCGCGCAGAAAGAACAATACCGTCAACAATAACTTTGAACCACAAATAGGGGCAAACCACGATGAAGAACAGGGAAATAAAAAGAGAAAATAATTCAGGATGACCCGAGGAATATCATACTTGAACGCCAGTCTCAGAAACGGACGCATTAAATATGTACGTGCAAAATATAACGACCTAAAAAACAATATATGCAAAAAAGACCATACGCATACGCAGTGATATGTGAGCCAGGTCGACAAAATCATCAATTAATTTTTCTTTCCAATACCTTACCTCACTTGATGGTTTACCTACTTAGTGAACAGGAGTTACAGAAAAGGAAATATACAGTCCAAGTATCCAGTGACTATCCAACCAGACATCAGCTCATCGATTAGAGCTACCAGTGAATCAACTACCAGAGGAGTATCGGTCTATATCAGCAGCCACCCAGCCACTTGATAGTTGTGTCTTCCACTTCCCCACCGACCACTTGATACTTGCGCCTTCCACTCTCCTCTTTTGGCTGCTCACCGTAAAAACCGTATTGAAATTTCTTCTGTATTCGGGCTCAGGTTAGGTAACCCACTTACATAGCCAGGTTGTAGAGAACGTCCCTTCCGGCCATAGGGTCTCATAGGACATATTTGTATACATATTATAGTTATTGTGACACGATCAATAAAAAAGGAGTTTTCAACGTACATCCGAGTTATACTTATTTCACGTGTAGGACCTTTCAACCGGCCCCGTAACAATCACCATAACCATAATTAATAGCCTTTTATATTGTTCTTAAATTAAAGTAATTTTTAAAGTACTATATAGGGCTCCATATCATCTACCATGTTTAATTGTGATAAATTGCCCTTCGGCGTGACTTTTGCTTGAACTGCTCAGTACGGCTAGTTTAGTTTATTCAGTGTCCAGTTATTACTGATGAATGCGGAATTACCCCGGATAACAGGTTCCAAAGGTAGTCGCTTAGTTACGTAAGTTTCCATCCTGAACCATGTGGAGGTGTGGCATTGAGCCTCGACCTTTGACTGTTACCGTGAACTCTTAGGAAGTAATAAGGAGTATTGAATCATGAGGTAGGTAGTATGGAATCGTGTGGGAATCATGCAGGAATAGTATGGATTACGTTTACCTCTGTATGACGCAAAATTCTGACCAAATCGTTTGGAAACTAATAGGGGGACGGGCGGATACTATAAACTTATACTGGAGTCACAGGCAGTGGCGTATTTAGTTGAGGTACCGGGGGTGCAATCCACTATACCATCATATGTGTAATATATAAGGGGACCCCAAATAAGCAACTCAATTTTATATTTAAAAAATATTTATATTTACGAGTTCGAATTAGTATCTAGTTAACACTTACAATTTACTATACTTTTAAAGATTAAATTATAATTATTCTAAAATAAATATTTTATAAAATTATGTTAAAGTGTTATTTTTATCAGATTATCAATTTATTCGAAATTTATAATAGGTTAAGTCTTAAATTATGGGCCTCGGAAAATCTGCTACACCTCCGCCCCTTAATACGTAGATACTCCACTGGTCACATAATATCTAATTATTGTTATAAGAATCCTACAATTTATTACAATCTGAACCATATGACTAGACTTTAGATTGTCCCTTTTATCTCCCCTATAGTTTCAAAATGGGTTGGTCAAAAATCACTCATCACAAATCATTTAATATTTACCAAATTCGCCGTAAATATCTTAGGTAGGTAATTTGTTTAGAACGTTTATTTTAAATGTGTGATATCTCAGACCAGGGGCGTAACTAAGGGGGATGATGAGCATGATATACCACACCCCAGCTCCTATTTGTATTACAAGAATTTGTTTATATGTATTATAATTTTGAATTTATATTTACAATTTTGTTAATTATATAGTTTTAGTATAAAAATTAGTATGTATCTAGATCAATTATCCTAACAACAAGTTATAATTACATTTTCAAAAATTATTTCATGCTTTAATATTTTATTATTTTCTTTTGTAACCACAAATCTGAAATTTGTAACTTAATTTTAACCTATCAAAAATGTTATTTTACTTTCTGTTGCTATTACTTTGAAACTAACTATTTTTAATAATCAACTTGAGAACTTTAAACTGTTGTAAGCAGCTAGAGTAGGTATAATTCATATTTATTTGTTGACAAAAATCTGAAATTTTTAAATGAAATATTTATCGGTTATTATATTAAATACATTTGTAATATATTACAGTACTTAATTATATCTATTAATGTTCTATCATTTATCATTGTTTAATGTTAATTAAAAAAATAAAAATAAATAATATAAATAATTTAATTAATTAAATTCAATGTTAAAATGCTGATTTGCTAATTATAATTAATTTTGTAAATATGGTTTTATCTAAATATATCAATTAAAATACTAATACTTTGATAATACAATTGAAAAATGGGTAAAAATGAAGTTACAAATTCCGGATTTATGGTTACATAAAAATTACAAATTGTATTTACTTTACGCATTTTATGAAAACAAATTTTTAGTTTGTAGTACTATAGATTCTGATAATCATATGACAAAATAATATCAATATCAACCCTCATAAAATGGATTTAGTTACGTCACTGTCTAAGCCAAAATCTAACAGTGCAATTCCAAGATGTAAAACGTTAGACGTCCAGTTTACAGTTCAACGATCTCGGTGTGGTTATGAAAAATTGGCGAGAGAAATCTTAATTTTTATTAATATTTGTAATGAATGAATTCCTAGAGAATAGTCCTTTTTTATTTATTTCCTACACATGAGGATTTTTCTCTCAATGATGAAAATATTAATGACAATAATTATTGATATCTATGGCTATAAAACTAAGACAAAATCGTCTTGTAACCTATAGTTGATAGGGAGTATCAACAGAATGATTTGGAGTTTTGTCAAGATGATTGTATTTTCTAGGATTCTTTTAAAAATAACTAAGAATCCTGTGACACCAGTTCAAGTTTATAGTTTCCCCTCTAGGTTTAAAAATAATCTAGTCGTAATTTTTGCATTATGAAGAAGAAGTCATAGTCCATACAGTTACCGCATGATTCGATACACATACTGCATGACTTTATACACTAAAAAAAAAAAAAGCCGGGAAGCACTTCGCACGATATGTAGGATAATGATGACGGATATATTGAATTTCAAAACAATGATAAATCATTTTTTCTAAAATAACGATACTAAGTGAAGCTTTGGTGGATATGCTTGACAATTACTGTAGATTATATAAATAATATAACAATATATATTTAAACAATAAAATAAGTTCAAAAATTCATTAGAATATAAAGGGATTATAACTGAGGACCACGCGCATGAAAATATCGTTAGATCCCACTAGACTATATAACACTAAAAAAAATATCAAAAAATGAACCTTTAAAACGAACATGGTAATATCGTTAATTTCAATATAATATATCTTTAAAATTATGTCCGACCGCCTAATTCTGACTTCACCATTATTGTTTTGATCAAAAAATACATATTTAATAGAAAATATAAAAGAAATCGAATTCTACTTTAAAGTAGAATTGTTACACCTATTATGAATTAAATGACTTATAATTGAAATTTGCTATAAACGGCCCAAAATGTGGAAAAAATATAAAATATATTTTACTATCATAATGTGCTAATATACGTATTTAGTTAAATTTTCATGTTTATAGATATATTATTTCCCCGAAAATTCGAACACATTTCATATCGAATTATCAAATAAATTAAATAAATATTTAAAAAAAAAAATTGAATTGCCTATTATTAAATATTGTACGTATTGATTTCTAAAGTTTTTGATAAGTAGCTAGAATGACGTACTTTTAACACTACATTTACAATTTTCAGTTTTTAAAAACTTAATATTAAGCCTATTATGAATTTAATGGCTCAAATTTGCATTACAATATTACATTTTCGAAATATGTTTGTATTAATATTTTACGTAGGTATATACGTCTGTGATGAAAATTTTATGCCACTAGCATCAATATTTTCGGAGCTATGATGAATTTTACTACAATCGTGTTTACCGAATTTTATACAATTTTTTTGATAGATTTTTCTTATGCGTTTATCGAAGAATGACCTCTCTAAAGGACCAACGAGATACTATTTGCTACCAGAAAAAAGTGCTACTTGTAATAATCGGTGCACTTTTTCTTATAGAATATTTGGGTACAGACATAAATAAAAAAAAACACATCATCGTAAAACCAATATTAGTCCTCGCTTTGCTCAGAATCTAAAATATATCTACGCAAAACTTACGACCAATTCGTATAAACTTATACTTAGTCACTGGATTTTTAATTAATTTAATTGTAATTATTTTTAAAATAATCCTAAAGCCATCTTAACAATATAACCAGACTCTGAATATTGCTTTTGACGTTCCCTACAAGTTTATAAGTAATATGTTATTTAAATATAAACTTGATTAATGAAATGTAGTTAATTGTCAACTGTGATCAACAATGAAAATCGAAATTTAATTATGAATGAAAAATATTGTATATATTATATCTTTTTTAGATATTGTACATTATGTAACAGGGATATGTTTGTACTGGTTGCATCTATAGCTCAATTAGCAATTATAGAATTAATGAATATTCAGTAGGTATTTACATATTATATTCGTGCTTCGATATAACTTACGTAATCAATATTTTGGATACAAAAATTTTTATTAAGTATAAGTTCGGGAGTGTTTATATTTTATATTATATCTATTGTATTCAATTTTATGTATTTAAGAGGACATGTTTCCCAATGATTTTTAATAGTAAAAATATGTTCACACGAAAAAACGAAATGATATATAAATTTATTATTTTAGATTTAAATCACCAATAATAAAATATATAGAGAACAATATTTATTTACCTCATAGGTGTTTTTTAAATATTTACTATAAAATAGTTGCAGTATTTTTTTATTCTTTTGATATTGAGCTAAACATTTAGAAAATAGAAAAACCCCAAAGAGGTTATGTATGGAATAGTTATATATATACATTTTTTAATTGATTTATTTAAAATAAAATTACTTTAAATACATAAATATTAAAATATTCAATGAAATGTTATTCTACATTAAATTTTAAACATTAATTGTTTTACATTCGTTTAATGTTTATTAAACGTTTATTAATCAACATATAACTATTAATGTTATCATTAGTGGCCATGCTGATCTATTAATATTATATTTTCTAATGATTGAACGGATAAGATTGAGACTATTCATTCATACTAATTTCTACATACTTATTCTGTGATAAACTATGGTCATACAGTATTTAAAATTTAAAAAAAGATAATGATATATTTATGAATGCAATATATTATTTCAATTTAATATATTTTTAATTTACTTACATACCTATACAGTCTTTAACTATAAACATTATAGGTACATGTTAAATAAATTACTTCTATATTGGTGTTATTTAAATACTTAGTTATAAATTAGTATTTAATATAAATTGAATTGGGTTTTATGACATGTAATATCTTAAATATATATTATGATTGACGTTATTTATATAAGGTTTAAATATAATATTTATTATACATAAAGTTGTGGTTCTATCACAAAGTGGTGTAATATCCGAAGTAGTCGATCAAAAAAGATATTTTAAGTATGTCAAACCGACTAAAATGTATTGTAATAGGTATATATAATACATTTATTTATTTTAGATATTAGTACAAGCTAGGGGAAAGTTATATGCAACATTACTAATTGCACATGTCGAACCTTAGGTACATTCAGAATTTCTAGTGTCAATAAATGAAATATATATTTTCTTGGTTAAGAAGCAACTCTAGCTATTAGATGGTGTGTGTTGTGAACCGAGTTTTCCAAATCGAATTAATCTATATGTTCTATGTGGTCATGCTGATCTATTAATTATGTTATTTAAATGATAGAATGGATAAGTTCGAGAATATTGATTCATAATAATTTCAACTGTGGCCATATAGAATTCAAAATTTCAAAAAATATTATAATAATTTATGAGTTCAATATATATTTTATTTATTTTTAATTGACTTACCTATTTGGGCATGTTCTATAAACATTGTAGGTACATGTTAAATAAATTACTTCTATATTGATGTTATTTAAATACCTTGTTATAAATTAATATTGAATATGAATTTAATTATGTTTCAACGTTATTTATATAATATTATGTATTATACATATATTTGTGGTTCTATCAAATAGTGGTGCAATATCCGAAGAAGTCGATCAAAAAAGATATTTTAAGTATGTCAAATCGACTAAAATGTATTGTAAGAGGTAGTTAATAATATATTTATTTATTTTAGATATTAGTAAAAGCTAGGAGAAAGCTATATGCAGCTTTACTAATTGTTCATGTCGAACCTTAGGTACATTTAGAATTTGTAGTATCAATAACTGAAATATATATTTTCTTGGTTAAGAAGCAACTCAAGCCATTGAATGATGTGTGTTGTGAAACGAATTTTCCAAATCGAATTAATCTATATGTTCATTAGTGGTCATGCTGGTCTATTAATTATGTTTTCTAAATGATAGAACGGATAAGAACGAGACTATTCATTCATAATAATTTCAAATGTGGCCATATAATATTTAAAATTTAAAAAAATATTATAATAATTTATGAGTGCAATATATATTTTATTTTATTTTAATTTACTTACCTACACAGCTTTGAGCTATAAACATTATAGGTACATGTCAAATAAATTATTTCGATATTGGTGTTATTTAAATACTTAGTTATAAATTAATATTTAATATGTATTTAATTGTGTTTAACGTTATTTATATAAGGTATTATACATAAATTTGTGGTTCTATTACAAAGTGGTCCATTATCCGAAATATTAGATCAAAAATATATTTTAGGTATGTCAAACCGACTAAAATGTATTGTAATAGGTACCTAGTTAATAATATATTTATTTATTTTAGATATTAGTATTATTTTCCTCTACTAATTAATTAATAGTAATAGTTCGAAACATTTCAAATTTAAGTCGTGAAGCCCATATTATATTTTATGTATTAATTAATATGACATGAAAATGTTTCAAAAAATTTGTTTGTAAGTTTTGAAATAGATTACATGATAATGTTTTAAATATCAATTAATAATAATATTATTAATTTAAAAATGTATAATATAATTTGAAACAGCTCGTTTTGCGATATTTACTGCCTCGATAATAATTAGAACAATTGATTGTTGCTAAAATCTATTTTTATGCAAAGTGTGTATACATATAATATTTATTGAGATATTATTTTTCTCCTTCTTCTCCTTCGCCTTCTCTCCCAACTATTTGGGGTCGGCCACACTGGTCCTCCACTTCCACTTAACTCTGTCTCCCGCATCTTCTTCACTTACTCACATCTTAATCATATCACTCGCCATCACATTCCCCTACCTCTTTTTCGGTCTTCCTCTCCCCCTCTTACCAACCACATGCATTTCCCTTACTAATCTTACTACCTCAGCAGTCTCTTTCCTCCTTAAGACATGCCCGAGCCATCTTAATCTATTCTCTCTTATTTTGTTTACTATCGAAGCTATCCCTATTCTACCTCTAATATACTCATTCCTTATTTTATCCTCTCTAGTAACTCCAATCATCCACCTTAACATTCTCATCTCAGCGACACTCATTCTCTGTTCTATCTTTCTATCTATTGCCCAAAATTCTGTTCCATACATCATTGCAGGTCTCTTCACTGCCTTAAAAATTTACCTTTTAACCTAATAGGGATTCTTTTATCACACAGAATACCTGAAGCTTCTCTCCACTTCGTCCATCCACATTTAATCCTGTGTTTCATATCCTCTTCGAAACCCCCATCTATCTGTAAAACGGATCCTAAATACATGAACATCTCCACTTATCCCACCACATCCCCACTTAACTTTATTTCTAGCCTTTCCCTATTCCCTCAATGTTCTCTTTCACCAAAATCATACTCTATATATTCTGTTTTACTCCTACTAATCCTTAGTCCTTTACTTTCCAGAGCTTCCCTCAACTCTTCAAGTCTACCATTCACTTCCTCAGGACTTTCTCCTATCAGTACTATATCATCTGCAAACAACATGCACCATGGTACCTAACCCTGTATATCCTTTGTTATCTCATCCATTATCAGGGAAAATAAGTAAGGACTCAAAGCTGAACCCTGATGTACCCCCACTCTGACCCTAAAATTCTCAGTTTCTAAACACAGACTTCTCACTCTTGTACTCGCCCCTTCATACATATCTTCATTTATGTTCACATACACCTTTGGTAATCCTTTCTTCATTAATGCACACTTTAGGATCTCCCTAGGAAAACTATCATAAGCCTTCTCTAGATCAATAAATACCATACAAAATTTCTATTTCTTTTCTCTGTACTTCTCTATAATCTGTCTCACACAAAATATTGGCTCCATTGTTGACCTCCCAGGCATAAACCCAAACTGATTTCTTGTAACAGTTATCTCACCTTTTACCTTTTATCTATTATCTTTTCCCAAATCTTCATACTGTGGCTCATAAGTTTTATCCCTCTATAATTTTCACAATCCTGTACATCTCCTTTACCCTTAAATATTGGTAGTACACAACTTTTCCTCCACGCTTCTGGAATTTTTCCTTCTACTAGTACCTTATTAAAGAACTTTGTCAGCCATTGTATACCTAAACTTCCTAATACTTTCCATACTTCTACTGGTACTCCATCCGGTCCCTCCGCTTTTTTTTTCATTTTTCTCACAGCACTCTACACTTCCTCTTCCCTTATCAAATCCACCATACCCAAATTCCACTCTACCCAATCAATTGCCTCTCTAGGAAATACCTCATTTAATAATCTCTCAAAATAGTCTTTCCATCTCTTTATCACTTCCTTTTCCTCTGTTAACACCCTCCTATCCTCATCTTTTATACACCACACATTTCTAAAGTCCCTGAATTGTTTTTCTCTTTCCTTAGCCAGCCTGTACACTTCTTTTTCCCCTTCTTTAGTTCCTAACTTCTCATACAACTTATCATATTTTTCTAATTTAGCTTTACTCGCTGCAATTTTTGCTGCTTTAGATAAACTTTTATACTCTACCCAATTCTCCCTCTCTCTGTTTTTCTGTTATTTCTTAAACTGTACTTTTTTATTTGATATTATCTCCTGTACTTCTTCTGCCCACCACCATGTTTGCTTATCCTGTGACATATTACCTCTACTTACGCCCTCGACTTCCTTAGCAACTTTCTTAACACCCTCTGCTACCTTTTCCCACTTTTCGTTTATATATCCCTTCCATGTTCCACATCCCTGTCCCAATTAGCTTTTTCATAAATACTTTTTCATTTTCGCCCTTTAGTTTCCACCACCTAATCCTCGATTCCTTAACTATATTTTTCTTTTTGTACATCCTCTTTTTCCTATACCAAATATCCATAACCATTAACCTATGTTGTGCTGTCACACTTTCCCCAGGGGTCATCTTACAGTCCTTACACTGTTTCAAACCCCCTCTCTTCCACATAAAATAATCAATTTGTGATTTGTTCCCTCCACTCTTATAAGTTATATAATGCTCTACTCTCTCCCTAAAATAAGTGTTTATAATTGCTAATTCATACGCTGATGCAAAGTCAAGTATTTTTTCTCCAGCCTCATTTCTTTCTCCATACCCATACCCTCCATGCACTCTATCATAATCTATTCTATCACAGCCTACATGCCCATTCATATCCCCATCAATTACAATATTCTCCATTCCTAGTACTCCTTGTATTACTTCATTTATCTCTTGCCAGAACTCCTTTTTCTTACTTTCCTCACATCCCACTTGTAGAGCATACGCACTTACTATATTTAATACCTTATCCTCTAATATTACTCTCACTAAAATAACCCTATCACTTTTTCTAATCACCTTTACCACTTTTCTTTTCATTTCTTCATCTAATATCACTTCTACACAATTCCTTGTACTAGTCCTTTCTGAATATATGATTTTTACCCCTCACCAATTTCTCTTGCTTTCTCCCCTTTCCACTTTTTTTCTTGCAAACAACAAATATTCACATTCCTTTCCTTCAAAACTTCTGCTAACTCTCTACTCCTACCTGCCAATGTTCCTACATTCCACGTACTTACTCTCTCTTTGAACCTATTCTGCGTACTCATGCGCGAATCTAACCCAAAACACTTTGGTGCTTTCCCTACAATATCGACATCACGGCCGTTGGGTAGACCCGCACATATAACTGATGGAACGGCTATCGCAACCGCTGTCTGGCTGGTACTGGTCACTTGGTCCCTTAGGCTATCTCCAAACCCAGGTACGCAATTTTCTTTTCCCCGCGAACATCCGAGATGGGAAAACTCGAATATATTCTTTTTAAAACTCCACATATCTTTTTGACAAGTTTTATGTCGACTGTCGACCTGACGCAACCTCAATTAGTCGACTTCTATGATAGGCATGAGGAAATCGTGGAGTTATTCTTAGCAACCTCCACAGGGCAACTAATAAATAATTACAATTATAATATATACAATTATTAATATAATATTTATTTAGATATATTTAAAATATTTATTTATATAATATTTTTAATATGGGGTGAGGATTCATCGGAAGGAGATACAAATATTGTTCCCTAGAGCTAGAAAAATATTTTACCAATTTCTTTGTGACTTAATTATAAAGAAAAACTTTAAATCTTAGTGAAGCGAGAAACTTATTGGTTTACAATAATATTGGATATTGTTTTTTTATTTATTTTGTTTTAATAGATTTTAGTCTTATAAAAAACGCGATGAGAAGTAATATTATAATTAGATTTCTGTTTATTTATAATTGTATATTTGATTAATCATAAATAACTTGGTAATAATCACTTACAACATTGATACATTTCATTATTAATCTCTGCTACAGATTATAATCAACAAATAGTAATTAGTATAATATATATATATATATATATATATATATATATATATCACAATTTATTACAATAATAAATAATCAATTTGTTAATTTTTTTCTTGTGCTTTCGTTAAGCTTAAACATTATAATAAAAGAGTGGAAGGCCTACATGAAAAACAAAAGAACAGGCTGCGATCTTTTTAGGAGTAGGTACTCTCACAATAGTTATTACTTATTAAGTTTAATAAAACCATCAAAAGACAAGTTGCAGTATAAAAACTGACTATTGAAATTGTTTTACCGAAAAAAAAGCCTACACCCGAAGATTCTGAAGGCAGTAATTACAATATCATCAAGGCAAGATGATAAGAACTTGTTAAAAAATGCGATACCAAATGCAGATATAACTGATTAGAACGGTATCAGTATGACCTTCCATAACAAGATCAAGGAAGGAGAAAATAAAACATTTAAATCCTATTTGATTAGTTTGTTTGCAACAGATGATATTATTTATTTACTGTGGAAAGCCACAAGATGCATGGAAATAAATCGTTCATGTATCAACTACTTCAAAGATGACGGAACTTGTACATACAATTTTTCTTCTGCTTCTCCTTCGCCTTCTCTCCCAACTATTTGGGTTCGGCCACACTGGTCCTATAATTCCACTTAACTCTATCTCCCGCGTCTTCTTCACTTACTCCCACCTTCCTCATATCACTCGCCATTACATCCCCCCATCTCTTTTTCGGTCTTCCCCTCCCCCTCTTACGAATAACATGCATTTCCCTTACTAATCTTACTGCCTCAGTCTCTTCCCTCCTTAATACATGCCCGAGCCATCTTAATATATTCTCTCTCATTTTGTCTACTATCGAAGCTACCCCTATACTACCTCTGTTATACTCATTCCTTATTTTATCCTCTCTAGTAACTCCACTCATCTACCTTAACATTCTTATCTCAGCTACACTTATTCTCTGTTTTATCTTTCTATCTCCTGCCCAACATTCCGCTCCATACATCGTTGCAGGTCTCACTACTACTGTATAAAATTTCCTTTTAACTTAATAGGGATTCTTTTATCACACAATTAATGAGATAAAACTAATATTTTTTACACCTTGAGCACCTAATTTATCCAAACTATATCGTTTATGACATTGATATGATACTATTTAAACCACTTGATAGAACAAGAAATCTAACCTAACCGCATCACCCTTTCAGTTATTATTGACCATAAGGTGCATATTGTTAAACTAATCTGACCTAATTTTAACAATCTGCTTCTTAGAACATAGTTTTAACTTAGTACTATACCTTTTCTATTAGCTGAAGCTGATATAGGTTGTATAAAACGTGTAACCGTTGTGTGTTTTGAGGATAATTACATAAAGAGAAATTATCCTGTGTTACTTAGAGTTTTCAGGTGTTAGATTACGTTTTATTGTTTTATGTTGCCTTACACGTCAATCAAATAAATTTACGTATATGACAATATTGGTGCCAAACGGAACTCAATACCCTTCCGACTCCGAGATTAATAGTATCAACAAGTACATACAACAAAGTCGACGTTCAACGGGATTCGATAGCCACGACTGACATTAAAACAAAACAAAGACTTTACCTCAAGATTTTGGATTTTTTTTGTGTATGAATGAGCACATATTTTACCAAGGTTAGTTTATATTATGTTATCATATATCATGAATCAACTATATCAGCACACATAGGTATAACTAAGACCTTATAGCTAGACTGAAGAAAATATATTTTTGGAAAACATATTTATGAGATACACATATATTTATCCAAACTTTTACCTCTTGTCAACTTTTAATGCAATAGGCAAAAAACCTGGATTATTAAAACCCATCCCATTACTATAAATTAAACCAGTATCCATGCTTCGTTTCGATTTTCTAGGACCACTACATATTTTAAGAGAAAACATACGTAATTGTAGCAACTTGCAACATAAAAAAAAACCTTTTACAAAAGCCGTAATTATAGTAGACCGTGCTATAATAGATTTTATTTTATATATTATAACAACTTTTGGAGCCTCATTTTAAAAATAAGAAAGTCGAACTAATTTATGAGAAACTTGAAATTACTAATGTATCTTATACTGCATATCCCCCATAAAGTATTGTGATGAACGAACGTATAAACAAAATTATTTATAACAGATTTACACACTATGGCAATAATACTCAATATATGTGGGCGTTATACAATAGAGTCGTAGTATTTACTTATAGTACGCAGTCGCACTCTAGATTAGGAAACTATCTAATATGTTATTATAGATAATAACATTTTAACAACCTACTGATTTAAATTTTAACCTAATGAAATAAATAAAAAAAACTACAAAATATTAGGACGAAACTTCAAATATATTAGATAAAGAACAAGAATAACCAAAAGAGTATAACGATATAAATCGCTAAGCTATTCTCCTTTTCTTCCATTTATATACAAATATTTGTTTCTCAACCTCACGTTCTTTATCAACATAAATGCATTACTTGTCTTTTCTTATTCGCTTAATGTTTCTTTTATCCAAAGCCATACTCTATAAATTCTCTATTATTATCTAATAATATACACAACAGTACATAATATATAATATAAAAATTATCTACTAGACGTATATTAATTTTCATACCTGGTGTCGTCACATTCAATGTTACAAAAAGTATGATTACTATTAAAATTACGTAACTTTTGATATAATGCATTTTCTATGACCGTATATAGTACAATATAAAATTAAGAATTAAAAATTAATATTTTAGTAAGAAAAAATTGTAGTATTACAAAAGCTTTTATATCGTTATTGAGTAAACACTACAACATGAAATATGGGAAATTTCGATAAAATGTAACTGCTATACATGCTGCTCGTATCCATTTTAATATATTATACAGGGTGTAATATTATATCATTAATTGTGGTATTTTGAATTAATATGAAATGATATAGAAGAATTTAGACAAAATTGAGAAAATTTATATTTTTTTGAACAACCTATATTAATTTACATTATACACTATGGTAAAACATATGCATATGCATACAAATTTGTCCAAATCCAGTGGTAAAAGTTATCTTTCTTATAATTTATTTCACATTTAGTCTGGCAGAAATAAGGATGTACAGCAATTTAGAATATTATTTATCTGAAAATAATTTATTTAAATATAAATACATAATGTTGATTTTTATAAGGAAAAGTAATAGTAACATAATCATAAAATACCCAACAAGTCTAAATGTATATTGTGTATGTAAAATACATTATTATTACGTATAGTAAAAATTGAAAAAATGTATTTAATTCATAATTTATAATACAATTAGTTATGATATTCAACATTTTATACCAACCACTTGAACTTTATTGGTGCGTTATAAAAAACTTTGAAATTCAAATCAACTAACTGTCTAATTTATGAGGCAATAAAATCATTTTCAAGCAAACATACCTAATAAAGAATAAAATTATTGACAATGCTTTTTTTAACATTAAAACAGGTCATTTGAATTACATATCATTTGTGAAAAATAATGTCACTAATAATATCCAACCATATATCACAAAAACCAATATATTATATAGAATTTTTATCATGTTTTACGTAATATCTTGCCTAATAATGTTAAATTACATATAGCTTAAACTACTGATCGTAGAAACTTTATAATTTCAGAGAATATTCCTTTAATGACATATGTAAATGCCCGCTAAATAAGTTTTTTTTAAATTTGTCTTTTAAGGAGGATCTTGAGGGTTTCAATTATTTATACATACATATATATAAATTATACACCGTAACTTTTTAATAAAAAAAAAAAAAAAATGTCATAATTAACATATCATATTGTACATGAATATTATAAGAGAGACCACACCATTGTTAACACTATGTATTATAAAATATAATATTTATTTAGAATAGTTTAATTTAATATAAGTACTACTATTATCAAATATACATTGAGTATACTTTATTAAAAGTTTAGTTCCCGTTTTTTTTTTTTGAAAACTAGGTAACAAAATACTGTAAAAACTCATTGAAAATATTTTTGTACGAGTATATTAAAATCCTCTATAAAATAATTAAACAATCGCATGGCATAGTTAAATAAAATTAAAATAATAATCATACAATATCAATATTTAGTAAATATAGAAATTGGTGAATACTATAATTTATATGCGTTTATATTTTATACGTATACATTATACATTTATAGGTAGGTACATTGAAGAAACGTTTTATGTTAAATAGAATTTCTACGATTGCATACAGCAATATTTCTTCAATGTATTCAACATCAAATTATATAAAAAGAAACATAGTAATAAATATATATATATATATATTTATATTACCTATATATTATTTATATAGGTTACTATATTTATATAGGTATACGTATATATATATATATATATATACGTATAACTATATAAATATAGTAACCTGTGGTTTAAAATTACTTAATACTTATACCACACTAAACTGAATGTCCTATTAGTTGTTTGACCAAAATAAATGATATTTTTATTCATAAGGCAATAATATAAATGTTTTGCAAAATATAAATATATTACTCGTATATATATATATACCTACCTATGTAAACATCCATCATTGTTAAGGTATACATTTAACATTATAAATCCATACTTTGATGGACCGTTTTTTCTGTAGAGTCATGGTTCATATAAACTCATTTAAAGGTGGTGGCAAATTGGGATAATTAAGAAATAAAGGATAAGTTCCAATTTAAAATCTGTTTGATACTCCTCAAATTATGATCAAAAATATTTCAAAGTGGGGGCTATTTCTAGGTCAACTCCTAGAGTTCTTCTATTGATGTGTTATTATTAAATTATTTCCTTAATATTTAATTGCAATTACAGTACTAAAATCAATTATTTTAGTAAAGATGTTATATATATGTATATCTATAAATTTTAATTTTTTAACTATGACTAAAACAGAAAATTACCAATAGTTCTCAATAAAGAATATTCCCATAAAAATAATTACCGTAATTTCGCGTCATACGTATTATACCAGGTAACTATAATATTTTTGTAATTATTATTATTATTTATTATCCCAGTTTGGGACTAATATGATCTAGGTGCGGATAGGTATCGGATAGGAAGAATAAAAATAAAACTCGATGTGTATTTTTAATTAGGAGGAATATTTTATTTTTATTTTTTTTCTTAGTAAACTTTTAATTTGGGCGTGAAGAAAGCCACCGGTCGTAAAACTCCAACATAAATGAAAATATTAACACAAAAACATAAAACAAAATATATACAAGGGTCGACGGGGTTTACATCACCCCGTGACAACATAATATACGTATCAGATTAGAGATGTATTTGTACTT
>JAIPRL010006580.1:0-26714 GCA_025469235.1 Pemphigus obesinymphae
TCATTCTCGCGTAGCGAGGGTTCACTCGTTAGGTTATAGGTCACAAGTATATTAAAAAAAAAAAAAACTAAAAATTAAGTTATTTGTGCCGAAACTAAACTTCACTAAGCTTTAAAACACACAATTTTATATGGGTGTCAAAAAAATATATAATATTATATAATAACGTGTATATCGGTTAATTCGTTAAAAACCACACTTTTGATACGAAAATGCTGCGTAAAATAAGCGATGATACAACAAACTTCAAATAGCTGTAACTTTTTAACTACTTGAGTCCGCGGATTTCTGATTACAGATTTGAAATCAGCATGAAAAATACTATAAAACGCCATCAAAAAAAAAAAATCGAAAAAAAAGGCGCCCGGTAAAGTGTATTTGTTCCCTTAATTTTTTCTATAAAGGTCATCGTGTGCTAGAATAATTAAGTTTTCTGGAAACGCGCATCTCTCGAAGCATGTTTCACGCGCGGAAACATGGCCACTGAAGGCGTCTTATTAACATAAAGTCATGAAATCACGTGATGTCCATTATCGCTATGTGTTTATTTGTAGAATTTTGTGTGTTAAAAATACTACCGGTTTTTTTTTTTTTTTTTTTTAATAATATGTAATTTACATAAAAAATAAGTCGTCGTATTCAAAACCACATTATTTTACGTTCTTAAAGTCCAAACTCGAAATTCACACATACCTATATAATATATATGTGTCTATTGGATGTTTTTATGGTTTATCTTTTTGAAAATATAATGGGCCTCGGGCGTTTGCGGGTATAATAATAATAATATATATCTATATAACAGTAGTCAAAGTACCCTACTGTATACGGTAGGGTGTTTTCATCACACTGACTTATACACCCGGAACGAAAGGTATTTGGCTTTTATTTCGCCTTTGTGCCCGAGGATCAAAGGCAATTTTTATCTGGAGAAACAAAAAAGGAACAGGACGACCGAATAAAGAATGAAAAAAAAAAAATGTAAGAGAGCGTGTATGCGTACATTATACGAGGAACAATACGGATATGTACTTCAGCGTTATTGCCATTGTCAATGCGTGCCAAGTGGATATTGACCGAGTGTTGACGGGCAGAACACCTAAAAGGAAGAACAGGAGTGGAAATGGAAGCATAAAAGAATCAAAGCAAGTAGCTATTAAAAAACATAAAACGAAAATTCCCCCTTTCAAAAAAAAAAAAAAATAAAAATAAAAATATATAATAATTATAATATCCCTTAGGTACCATTATTATTAGTATTATAATAATTATAAAATTCCGCGCGGAAACCCTCTCGGCCTTTTCAAAGGATTTTACCCGTTCGACGAATAATTATTATAATGTTCTAATAACCGTATATAGGCAATATTTTTTATTTTATTTTTTTATAATTACCTATACCAGTAAAAACATTTCCATTTCTCAAATATATATATATATGACATAAAAAGAATAATAAATAATACGAAATCCGCACGGAATCGGTTCTCTAGTTTCAAGCTCATATTTATTAGCGTTTTTTTACCGGAATAAAAGGTTAATATAATGATGATATTATATTGTCGTATATTTATCCTTTAGTTTTATTTCTTCGATCCATTCGTCGTATTGCGTTTGATATATTTTTTCAATTGACTTTTTTTTCCGCTTTAATATTATGCATTTTAATTAAATGTATCAAGTCAAATGTGAAATTCGACGACAAATATACACGGTGTTATTTGTACATAACTGGGGAATAATATATAAATAGCTAAGTACGTATTAATTGAATAAGAAAATAATTTTATAAAATGTAAATAAATATAATTTTTGATTTACTCAAGTGAAATAAAGTATTTGTCTCACTAATAATGCTTTTTGTTTGTCCGTATCGTATACATGTAAACATTTATTTAAAAACATTTCATTTGGTTAGGAAATAGGGAATATTATGGTATAAATTAATAGAATTTATTATGTAAATTATTATAATATATGATAGATTGTTATTGTAATTTAATGTGAAAAAAAAAATATATCAGACTGAATTTCAGACATGTATTAGTAGATTATCGATTGAAACGATTTACACGATTATTATTCTAGAAATTTCAATAGTTAAATTTTATTTTTATAACTAATATCAATTTATAAAGTGTACGTTTTTGATAGAGTTGGCTTGCAGAATTAGTTTAATGTGGATTAGTAATCTCTAAAATCGTCTCCAAAAGCTTTGTTTTAATAATGTTTTAATAAGCTATTTATAATTATGGGCTAATGGTATTAACAGTAATGTAAATAATCCATTTAAAAAGTTGTAAACGCATGTGATGCATTCCTCAGAATATACGTTTTTCGCTGGATTTATACGAAATATCATTTATTTTAATACCATTGATCTATTTAATAATTCTATGATAATAATTTTATCATTTTAAACACTTAGAATTATAAGCCACTGATATTTTTTTCTGAATATTTTTCAAATAATCCGTATGATATTCATAATATAGTATATCAGTATTTTCTCGTGCATTAAGCGTGTAAATCATATATGTTGTAAAGTTCTCATTACATTACGAAAATATCGTAAAAAATAAGTAAGCACATAGTCTGTCATGTTAAAAAGCAACGTATATTAATGATAAAGAACCTAATTCCATACGAATGTTCATTTTTATCTTAAGTAAATATACATATATATATTATACATCGACTATGGTCGAGTGGTCAAAACGCGTGTTTCGGCGCTCGCGGTCCCCGGTTTCACTCCCAGGTAGTGAATGAGATAACCAAATTTTATATTATCGACTCCTATAATATGTGAAGGTACAAACCTGAGCATGTCAGAGTTTAGAGTTTAGTCGGAGAGGAAATAGGAGGATGTAATACCGTTAATTTATTAGATATAATTTTTGAGAAATTGAGTTAAAATATTTCGAATTTCAAGTCCACGAAAATGCATTAAACTCATTTCGTAATTTTCGTTTTAAAAATGAATAAGATTATTCAGGAAATACAAATAAATGTGTTCAAAGATTTTTGTCGAATTCTAAGGATTTACAACGATTTCTTACGCTTTGCGCCTATGTTGTATACATTTATGTGTACGTTTTTAAATTATTATTATTTATGAAAAATATAAAAAGATATATATATATATTTTACAGTTATTGGAAACCTATGCATAAATGTATATTTGTGTTGAATAAAATTAAATAAAATTACCGAATTGAAAAAATCACGATAATAACGAATTATATGATTATACAATCGAAAGAAAATTTCAATTACCCTATATTACACGTATCTGCCTAAAGAATATGTTTTAAAAACAATTTAACCTGTTAAACAGAGTTTATATATAAAAAAAAGTTAGTTTAGTCAAGTTATAAATTGTTGGAAACCCGAAATCACTAAAATAATACATTTTTAACTGCGAATACATAATATATTAAAAACCGTGGTCGTCTTCAATTCCGAAAAGAAAAAAACTAATTGAATTACTTTAACTGTGGAATTAGTTTATTTTTTTATTTTTTAGCAAAATGGTTTATTTATTCCGCGAAAACTGGGGCAGTCGAAAAAAAAAACCTAAAAAATATTTACACGAATGCATTATTTAATATATTAATGTTATTTGTGAAGTTGAAACATATTAAGGGAAAACAGATGCAATAGTGAAACCACTATGTTTTATAGTCTCAAAATTAAATTATAAACGCAACAAAGTGTTAATGTTACACTATATACAGGTTATTACGCAAAGTTTAATTAAAACTTTTAGTGAAAACTTTGAATGTAATTTTAAGATGGAACGCAAACATATGTTTTATGGAATATCTTAATTAATGGATAGCATTAATCAGTGAGAAATTTATGAATGATTATTCGCACAGTCAGCACTCAAAGTTTGAGCTTTTGTTGCAGAATTTATTTAAATTGTAAAACCATTTGGACGAGATAGATATCACATATTTGTACAAAATTGTTGACGTACAAACTAAACATTGGAATCTGAATATGAATCACGCGATCAAAAGTCAAATAACCGATTTTTGGACAAACTGCTTTTCATATCAAATTATTTAATATTTATTGGCTATATTTTGAAATTGAAACGAACCAATGTGCATAGCTATTTAATGAGATACACGTATATTCAAAAGTTGATTCTAATTGTGAAGTCATAAGTTTAACTATTATAGAAGGTTTTCATATCTAACAATATTGGTCTGTATCTCAACAAATTGAAAACACAAAATAAGGTTTTACTACCCTTCGTATGTGTCGGAAACAAATGCATGCTTTTATTCAAAATACTGAATTTAAAGTAAGTGTTTTAAGTAATTTTTAAATCATTTTTTTTTTTTTTTCGAAATTCTAAAATGTATAATAGTGTGTTTCGAATTTTCGGTTTAAAGTGTATTATTATTTATCGGGAATACACATTTTTATGCTTCCATAACTAAATATGTGTATTGAAAGTATAGGTATATAGTATAACAACAATGTTAAATTAAGCTAAAATACATAGTGAAATCAGAATTGTTACAGATGTGAAATGAAATTTTCAAGATATTTTTTCTATATATAGGTACCTACATATATTAAGAATATAATATATTACATAATAATATAATAATAATAAAAATAATACTCCGTATAGAATTTATTTAAATTTGATATTTTTCATGACAAATGAAAAATGTAAACATATATTATACAACATATGATATTATGCACAAAAGTTAAAATTTATAAAATAAAAAAAAAAAAAAGTAAAATGTAATAAAAAGATGAGAATTGTAAATACAATTCTAAATTGTACGTTTATGGTTTTTTTCAAGGCTATTTAATCATTGTGTGATATATTGTTAATGACAGTTAAAAAAATATAGGTACATATTTTGAATTCGAAAAACCATACTTAATTGGTTTTCAATTCATTTTTGTAGCTAAATAACTTATTTTGGGATCCAAGTGTGTAGTATGTTAATTATTAGGTCATGTTTAATCATGGCTTTTTTTTTATTATTATTATTATTTGTTTTTTTTTGTAAAAATGCAAAACATAAGGAAAATCCATTTAGGCAACATTCAACATGTAATTCAACGGTCACGTTATTTATAAAATATGTACCGTGTGTTTGAGGTACCTACTCATGTTATACTGCTTATTGGTGGTTTTTTTTTTGCCATAATAATAATTAATAATAACACGACAATATTTTTAATTGGATTTTTTTATCAAATCCATTTTTATTTTTGTTTATATTAATTACCATATTTTTAATTTGCATAGTTATAACGTTATTCAAATTAATAACTAAGACTTAATTTGGTTTGTTAGTCGTCGATTTTCCCGTATACGAGTATAGGTACGTTTTATGTTTACACACGGTTATCGGAAATGATAATTGTGCACATTATTTTACGAAATCCGAATAATCACAATACGAATGGACAGAATTAAAATGAATAAAATTAATTGAAAATTTACTATATAAAATAAATACATGATGAAATTCTTATCCTATAACCCGACGATGACTTACAGCCGAAATTAATTATTACTTATAATCTTTTTTTGAATATTCTCCGCTTTTTTTTTTATATAGATATTAAATATTACATATATGTATAGTTATATTTTTTTTTATAAGACTATTTAAGTTTTTGTTAATTAATTAATATTTTAATTTTAAATATGTATATTTTTAGCGTTGAATGTATAATATCTAGATACACTGTATATCAATATATAATATAGATTTTCATTAGAACACGTTTTCGATGTTTAAGGTAAAATAATGCTCACCTAGTGAACAAGTTTGTTAACAATGCACAATGTCAATTGTTGGGAAATCGCATGGGTAACATTGTCTTTTTTAGTACATTTGATTATACAACATTATATAACATTTAAAATTAAATTTAAAAGTACCTACTGAAAAAAAAACGTGAAAGCATGAAATAGGTAAAAATGAACGCAAAATGTTCAAATGAACGATATTATATAATATATAACAATAATAATAATAATAATAATGGTATCATCTACAATGGTACTATGGTAGATTACAAAATTAATATGAAAACTGTATTTCTACATGTGCCAAATGTATCTACTTATATAAATCTTTATCAAATAGTATAACTACGAATATATTGTTCATTATTATCATATTTATAGTATAAAAATATTTAAATAAATAAAAAAATGTTCGAATTCGAGTTTAAGTAATAATACCGTATGTTTCCAAAAATAGTGTCCGGATCCATTAAGTATCAAGTAAAGGTTCAACTATAAATGGTAAATTAGGATTCAGGTATTTTTTCGGAATCCGTCGAATAATTACACGCGATTATAGGTTCCGGTTCCGGTATTTAAACTTTATTTCCTTACACCTGAACAAAAGACCTTACACCGGGTTCACAAAACACACAAAACTCAACAATTTAAAGCTATATTTTGTTGTTTTCATTAATTTTACAGGTACCTTTATTTTTACAACTCTTCATATTATAAATTCTAGTCTCGGGCAGTTGCACTAGATTTAATTTTACTCGTAGCCACAAGTCATTTGAGGTGGCTAAGTTTACATAGTCTATTTGTTAGAAAAAACAACTTGAAAAATGTAAGAAAAAAAGTGAAAAATAAATTTGTAAAATATTATTTTGTATTACGTGAATTATATAAATCGGAAATTCAACAAAGATATTAGGTCAATAATATAGTAAACCATAATAATATAATATATAATATACTTTGGTAAAATTTTAATTTTTTTCAATCGTTTCTACAGGCCAAGGCTCTAGAATTAAAGTTTTGGAAATTCAAAATATTTGGGTTTTATTTTATGCGATTTAAATTTTTTCACTTTGAACTTTTGAAGAACTAAAATAATATAATTGTATTCAATTTAATATAATAGACTAGTTAATTATACATATATAATTTTATATATCAATATATATTCAGTGTTTGGTAGTAAAATAACTTAAGTTTCATGTTATTGTGAAGCGTTTACTTTTGTAGTAACTCAAAGGTATATATATATAATATATTATAATTAGTTATATATTTATAATTTAGACGCTCCTTGAATGTGATAACTATTATCAATGTTAACATTTTATGAAGAAAAAACAACTTGCTAAAAATAATTTTAAGTAACTGTTGACTATACTCGGGTGGTCGAAATGCGGGTTTCGGCTTTCGAGGTCACCGGTTCGACTCCCAAGTGAACAAATGATGTAACCAATGAGATTTTTCTCGCTGGTGGCATCTGGTGTAAGCTGGCCATAACTACCAAACCCGTCCAACCATATGGTAGCTATGCTTGTCGTAGCTATCAAGAACAATCTTTGACTCACTTAATAATATGTAATGGTGCAAACAACCTGAGCATGTTACTGTTTGGGAAATAAAAGGATGTAAAACCGTTAACTTTTTAGTTTGAAAGGAATTTGGTTATTTTTATTTAATGTAACATTGTAATGTAATTGAATCACTGTTTTAAAAGCAATTTACCCAACATTAGTTATCAGTGATCTAAAGTGTGAACACGAAATGAAACCTTATCTTATAGAGTCATAGAGGAAAATTTCTCTAGTTAGGTATCTTCCAAGTATAGCTCATACTAAGATCTTATATTCTAAAACCGCGGCCCATCTTGATTTTTTTTATACAGATCAATCTATACTTATGTGATAAAAATGAAAACGTCAATATTGGACGTATTACGTTTACGTAATATTATTGCACATTTTGGATATATTTAGTTGTTTTACTATGATGTTTACATATTTATTATTTACTTTTATTGAATTTTCTGTATACAAATTTTCGGCCAGAAGTCATGAACCAATCTCTACACGTGGCCCTATTTCCGGTAGAAAATGTTATCTTGTTTGTACTTTGAAACGGCTAATTTTTGATTTTTGGCCATTTTCGATAAACATGGTAGAAAAAACTATCGAAAAATGACGTAAATATCGCAAAAAATACGACTTGGTCAAATTGAGATTTATGTATGTTACCACCGAAGCTCCTTTCAGAATCGTTTTTTTTTTTTATTTCGTTTTTACGAACAAATGTCAAATTTACAATATATTTGAATAAATAACAATAATATAATATAATTTAAAATAATAAGACATAATATAATAAAAGATAAATAGATTATAAAATATATAAAACAATAATAATAATACATACAATGTCTATTAAAATAATTGACTATATACAGAAAACATTAAAATGTTTATTGGGTCGTTTGACGTATACTATTTAGAGGAATGAGGAATATAAAATAAATGATTGCTGCTATAGTGTAGTGGTTATTAACTTTGAAATTTAATTGACTGAATAAAAACGAATCATCATCTCGTTATTCAGCGATGTATATAGAAAGGTGTTATGATAAATTTCTAAGTAGTTTTAAAGTTTTTAAGTTTAAAAAAATTAAAATGATTTTGTAACCATAGCGAGGAGTTTTTAAAATATTATATTTATGACATATAAATCTGAGAAATTTATTTTGCACTTTTTCAAGTTGATCATTATGTCCTTCATTGTTGTGGTCCCAAATTAATAGAGCTTATTCTAATAAGGAACGAACTAGTGAGGTACCTATATAGACATTTGAGAGAAAATGGATCACGAAAATCGGAACAGTTTCTTCTTATCATACCAAATACAGCTAGGGCTTTTTTTTTTTTTTTTTTTATCGCTGATACATGTTCATTGAATAATATAGTTTAGAATCAAATAAAATCTCTAAATCTTTATTCAAGGGGCGAACAATGTAAGTTAATGTCACATATATGATAATTAATATGAGAGAGATTGGAGAGGCTTTTTGGAGTAAGTTACAATTAGGTATTTTTCGATATTCAATGAAAGCCCATTCGAAATGCACCATTCGTTAAATGCAGCTAATCACTTTGAAGGTATTTAGTATCATCGAGGGAATAATAGATTTGTAAATTTTCGTGACGTCAGCAAATAATAGAATGTTGGAGTGTGGAATGGAGGACACAGCATCATTTATAAATAAATTAAATAGGAGAGGGGAGAGGTGATCGCCTTGGGAAACTCCAGAAATTACGTTTATATAGAAAATTATATAGAAATTATTGATATGTTTTATATTTTATTTTATAGTTGTTGTGGACACTGGTTTTTTTTTTTTTTAAATTTCCTATTTTACGGTCAAAGGTGATTGGTTTAAAAATAATATTAAATATTATGAAATTCTTCTAAAACATTTTTATAGAAATAAATTTATCATTGCATTCAAATTCAATATATCCATATATATCACCAATATTCTATCTGACAAGCAAAGTTCACCAACTTCCTACTGATCGGGAATTTTTTTTATGCCTATACACTTTTTCAAGTGGGTGTTTTGAAGTAAAGAGCTAGTCTGATAGAAAATTTGTCCGGATCTACTTTGAAGAGGTAATTTTTCGATTTTCCCAGCAAACAATAGTTAGGAAAGTCCTTTTTGTTTATTTGTTTTTAACGATAATCTAAAAACATTATAAAACAAAACAAATAGTAGGTATCTATTTGCCTAGTAAACAAATTGACACTATTTCTCGTAACTATATGTTATAAAAATAAAGGGTTCATAACAAAAACCACACTTGTTCAAAAATCGTGCAAACGAGTTAATTCTTGTAGATTTCTATAGTACTTACTACGCTATGAAAATGTTACACTGAAAAACGACACGTCATGTCGTCATTATAACGCGACAAAATATTCGCTGGTTCAACAAAAAAAAAAAAAAACACTTGTCTAGACACGTTTTCAACGAAAACGACACTTGTCGAATAACAGCAGCCATGGGGAAGACGATTTTTTATTTTTATTTATAGTTAAGTTAAATCAGTTAAATGTTATTTTTCTGTAAGTTTTTCAAGTACCTAATGTTTTGTAAATTAAATTTTTTTTAGCATTATTATATTTATTTTCTCTAAATTCAGGTTTTGAGGCTCATCGAAATAATATTTTTTTCATGCCATTTCGAACCCTTTGAATATTGAATTTCACCACAATATATTGCTAAAATTTACCAATAATAGAAAACAAGTAGTATATTGACGGTCCTGAAAAATTTCATTTTTGGACAAGTGCTGTTTGTGTTATGAATCTCTCAAATATTATAAACGGGCGGTCACAATGAAAACACAAGATAGCTACACTTATGTTAAGATACCTAAAAATTCCTTTTATAACGAAAATACTTTATGATTGTAAGAAAAATAACACACAATTTTTATGGTTACCCATATTTTTTTTTGAAATTATTACATAATTCTATTAAAATAATTATTATCCGTATTCTAAAACCTCAGCGAAATCAAGCACATATAATAACCATTTTTAATATTAACATTTTACGAAAATATGTAAAAACTAACGCCACTTGTTATATAATTACTTTTGAAGTACCTAATTGAGTAATGTAAGTTAATAAAAATATTTTTGGCAACGTGAAAGGAATTTGAATATTTTTATTTAATGTAACGTTCAACTTAAATTAATTACTATAATATACCGTATATAGGTAAAATTATGTACCTATTATAAATTTTTACTTATTGTATAATATTATAATTACCCGTTCCAACTATTATAAACAATTATTAAAATATATCTATTTCAAATATTTATTTTTATTAAAAAAAAAAACTTATTCTGTTATAAACATTTTAATTTGAAAAATGTAAATCGACAGGAAGTTTGGTCGGCCAGTTAAAACGTCATAATCAACCAATGATACGGTGTAGCTACGAAGTTAAACTCTAAAATTGTGAATTGTAACATAAATCGATTTAGCGATATATCAATTAATTTTTCGTATCACTGTAATTATCTCTTTTATTTTTAGTTTTCAACAATATTCTTTTAGATTACGGAGGGATTATCTCAGAGTAACGTTATAGTTTTGAAGTTTGTAATATGAGTAATGAGTATAGTCGATGAGATACGAAAGACTAAATGTCCAAAAATTCCGTTCGAATAGAACACTTTCCAGTCGATCGACAAATGCAATGTTTTGAAAAAAGAAATTGAAAGTTTCGTTTCGGGTTTATAGTCGACTCGAAATTTATTTTTGTTCAATTTACAACATACAAGTTGTACGAACAACGATTTATCAGTTATATTGTATAAATTATGTTATTGGATTAAAAACCTCTTTGTGCCGATTAAATGTCATGTCTCTAAACGATTTAATAGATTACATAGAAACTTTCAATTGAACACTTTAAGTTCAATGTCCGGATCGTTTGTCATTCTTTTAATAGTCTAATTTGTCATATTATTCGCTGTCAACATGTTATGCGGACAATAAATTCAGCTTGAACGTAAACTGTTTATAATTAATTTTCCGCAGTATATTATTTTATAATATACGAGTACAAGTATAGTGTCCCGATTTCCGATAATATTTGTTTGGATAAAATTCAGATTTTTCAAATGTTTTTATCCAATATTCTCTACGTCGCGATCGCATTATTTATTGTCCTTTTCGAAATGTATGTCCAGTCGACCGATTATTATTATTAATTAATCGAAAATATATTTTAAACTATAAAATATACGACCGTTGAGTTTTGTGCGAAAAATAGAGAGAGAGATAGATAGAGAGAGAGAGAGAGAGAGAGAGAGAGAAAGAAAGAGAGAGAAAGAGAGAGAAAGAGAGAGAGAGAGAGAGAGAGAGAGATATAAAGAGGGAGAATGAACCGAGAGTGTACAAATTTATACTTTATAAATTATTATTTAGTACGGTTAAACTTATGTCCCCAATATTAAATTGCATTTTATTCGAATCAGACACTTTATCAAACATTGAAAGAACACTTATAACTTTTCGAGTCTTCTAAACGGGAATTCCTGGGGGTCCTTTAGGTGAATAAGTAAATGGGATTGTAAAATCGATTTGGTTTCCTCGCGGGACAGAGGGACTTACACTATCAAAATGGCGGGTTCCACCCGTAAAAGTTTGTTTATTTAAACGCAGTCGTAGCTTACCAAGTGTCAAATTAACAAACTAATAATAAAAACAAATATAATTTGTTCACGTATTTTCGCAAGCTATTTATATTATGTATATATAGGTATTTAAAAAAAAAAAAAAAAAAAAATCAATTTAGAGTACACCCAAATAATAATTTGTTTTTAAAGAAATATGTTTATTAACCGCAGAGAATAATCTTGTCCGACACCCGTTCGCAATAATTGGTAAATATATTAAAAAGTGGATTTTTCATACTGTGTTTTCATGTAATAAAATGCAATATACTTTATATTATTATATCGTAATTTATACATGTCCTATCCTGAGTTATAGATACTTATTATTATTATTATTATTATGGCGCACAATATTAAATTTATCAAGTTTTAATGCTTTATTACTTTTTTCACTCTAAACAAGTCCCATGGTAATGTTTTGCTTATCGTAATATATTATTTTTTATTCGCCGGTTACGTTAAATCTCCACTATAATACTTAACATCAAAATAAAGTCGTAAAAAATAACATAACCGTTAGAAATATTTAAAAAAAAAAAAATCGTTGAAAAGCATCTCAGAATTAACAATAAATCAAAAACCAACGTTAATATTGAGTTATAACGATAAAAATTTATCTTTTTCAAACGTCGTACACAGTTTTAAATTCGAACGAACCTCCTTAAGGGGATGTGCCATACCTATGATTTTCAGTAGTTAAACAAGAGTTTAAACACCTGTAGCATTCAAATGTATATAGAAAACAACATTTTTAAAACGAATAATTTTAGGATTTTCTAAGTTATTAATTAACAAAAAAAAAAATGCTGTGATTTAAAACCTAAAAAAATAATATTTGTACATTCGATATTCTGCTAAAGAACGATAAAAAAATACTCATGAACTTCTATTTGAAATATTATCTTTGAAATATATTATGGTCGGTGTTTTAACTTTAAAACCATTTTAACAAGTCTCTCTTTTTATTTTCGATAATTTTATACAAATCGCCTTTACAGAACTACATAAAAATCAATATATATATATAATACAATATAATATAATAATAATAAATAATATAATAATACTATTATTATTATTTAATAATAAATATAATAATATATATAATACATATGAAATCATCATAAAATAACACCTCAAACAGTCATTATTATTTATATATTTTATTTGTGTATTAAATGGTCGTTATCGATATTGTTTTTACCGTATCACTGCATTAGTGGTATCAATATGTCAGGCATATTATATGTACATGTACTTTTTTCTTCAATCAAAATTGTCAATTCTCTCATACAGTATGTAAAATATTTGGAAAATCAGTAGCCCTAATTCATGAAAAATATAGCCAAATATAATAATATATTGCTAAATTGTAGCTAATTATACCCTAAAATATCTCCTGAAAAACGTTAAATTTTGCAATATTTTGCTATATTTTCGAAATTATGAATCGCTCTCATTCATTCAAAAAATTCAACAACATTTTTTCTTAATGTTATCAAAAAGTAACTCTATAAAATGGTTATTTTTAAATTTTTCGAAAAATGTTCGACGATTTTTTAAATATTTTCTTTTTTGTAAATCATGCAATGATTCATAATGATTTCAAATGAAATCATTAGTCATATATTTTTCTTTTAAAAGAATGCAGGGAAATATTCGCACAATATCAAGAATTAGGGCTACTTTCCAATTAATTTATATACTGTATAAAACGATTTTAATTTAACTATACCTAATAATCAATAAATTATCCGATATTGTTATATTATAATATAAATAAAATGAATTCGAATTTATTTAAAATTAAAATTTTTATTTCAATTATAAAACACATAATAAATACATTCATTAACTGCGAATAACTTTCTGTCCTTAAGTTTAATATTTTATAATATTATATAGACATATTTTTCTTGAATTTTATTTTACACATATTTTATTGTCGATAACCTATTTTTAATAATAAATGATAGAAACTTGAATTTCTAACACGCTCGATGAGTGTACAGTTTTCCTTACCTTTAGATTTTAAAACGTGAGTTTAGGATCCCTTATATACTCATTGTTCCCGTCCTATCAATAAGTTATCATAATTACATGGAACATTGTTGATTTAGAATCGATTATTTTGAATTTATTGTTATTCGTAATTATTTTCAGTGAGTTAGGAAAAGGGAAATCTAGCATCTAGCATTTCTTAATATCAATATTTACAATTTTTATTCGTGTCATTTGTTTTAGTTGTCTATAGGTTAACGAATCATTTAAAATTTTGTAGGGAAATATAAAGTTTTTCGTGGAAACTATGTTTAGAAACCGATAATTTAGCCCGTTCGCAAAATGTGCTTTCCGAATTAATTTTTTTATTTATTTCATTTTGTATATCTCTCTTATACTGCCGGTTTTACAATTGTATACTATCATCATAATATTATATTTAAAAGACACTAATAATAAAGCCTTTTTGAAAAATCACGGACTTAATATGAAAAGGTTTTAACACGTATTTTTTGATATTTTTCCAGGAATTTTTTTTATAAAACTATAACGATTAAAACTAACGTTCTAACATTTATATAGCTTTATTTATACTATATTAAACTATAATTTATTAAAAATTGTATATAAAGTTTTATAAACAGTATAAATTAGTTAGAAATTACAGTCGTAAGCTAGCAATTTATTTTAAATTCTTTTTACTTTTTAATACTTTATATTTTATATGTTTAGTTTAAATATTATAACTACTTTTTATTATGAAAAAATTCTATAGATAGACCATACAAACAAAAGTATAATATGATTAGAGATAGAAATTGTATGTATTACCTAGTAACGCTACAACGCATAAACTAGATAGAACCTTTTCATATTCCGGCAGAATGTATTAATTTTATTGAATTCAGCTTTATTCATATTAACAATATTCTTGGTATGATTTGGTTTTACTAATCTAATGAAAACGTTATTTTTATTAATCAATGACTTAAGTTTTTTGAGATATATGTTCAATTCGGTGTAGTTAATTTAATAATGCACTCATAGGAACTTCATTTTTGGATACAAAAATGCTTTCCTTTTTTTTTTTGTTCATTTATGTGAAAAAATGTATATATACATTATATAGAATATAACATCATAAATAGCAATGAGTTAAGACGTAAAAAATTGTACTCAAATATGTGGTCGTTACTGAACTTGCACATATTTCAAAATTTTTGATTTTCAGAAACACCGATAGCTATTTATAATTAATTTAATATTATATTAACATAATCTAATGAGAAAGAAGGAATAAAGACGAAAAGTAAATAAAAAACATGCCAATTATTATTGATTATTGTTATATTTTTATTTCTTCAAAATAATTCGTCTTAAATCTAGTATAACTATTTAGAAATTAAATTTTGATAAACAATGAATATACTTGATTTTTATTTAATTGTCATTTTTACTTTTACATATCGTTTTAATAATTGGGTACTTTAAAATGAAAATTTAATTTTTATAGTTTTACACCTTATTCCCAACAAATAGTACCTATACCCGCTCGAATCAAACATATTCCTCATTATCCTTATTTTGTGTACAATATTTATGTTTAAGTCATTTTTTTTTTTTGTAATTTCTTTATCGACTGCTATTATTGAAACTACTCGGTGGATAATGGACGGTGGAGGAAAATAATATTTTATTTGTGGATAAAATGGGTATTATTGTCGCAGGAAAATGGTGCCACCGCAAAATATGTTACGATATTTTACGGAGAAGCATAATATCATATAAACGTTTAAAACAGCCGCCGTTATCACATCGCTATCGCTAGGTCTGGGCGGTATATTTTCATATTTTTTCCCGATATCGGCACCGCGTGTCATTATCGGTTTATTATGCACGCGCCGTCATTTATTCTTTTCTTTTTTCCAGTTTCTTCTTTTTTATTCATTTATTTTTATTTTTCGTCTAACGGGTAGGTAATAAAAAAAAAAAAAAAAAAAAAAAACCGTCGACGAACAGGGCTCTTATAACGACGTCCTTAAACAGGTCGACGACCGTTTTTTTTCCTCCGATGACACCGTCAGTTATAGGTACATATATATATATATAATATATTATCATTATTATTTTTATTGTTATCATTATGCGAGAGCCTATTTTGTGTGGTGAAAGTGTGCGAAAAAAGAATAGAAAAATTTCGGTCGACATGGGATGCCAAAATGGACCGGAGCCAAACGTTAGGGATTGCGTACTACGGGCCTTATGTAACGGGTTTAATAAATATAAACGGTATGCTTACAGGGTGTGTGTGAAATAAAAAGGCCGTTGTCATTTTCGGGAACTTGAAATGAAAAATTCGAAATTTTATCCAAACCTTTGGGAACGGCATTCGGGACACGACCGGTTTTGTAAATATTATGGGTTTTTTTTTTCTTTTAGAAAAACTTCCACGTTGAAACATCTACCGAAAACGCACGCGTTATCGGCTTGTTTAATTTTAAAACATTTTTCTAGATATTCATGTAATGTGCGAATATTTTCGGTTTTTGTTTTTTTTTCGTCGGACCGTTTACCGATAAATAACCCCGGTACTCGCGGAACAAATCGGAAACGAAATTTACGGGAATGTGTATGAAAATCGGTGTTGAACAAACGGCGATGTGAGTATTTTTTTTTTTTTTTTTTAAATAAAAATTCGAATAAGATTTCGTACTTTACATTAATTTACATTCGTATTCAATTAAACGAAAAATATTCTGCCACGAGCGAGCGTAACGATCGCATAATATTTGCATCGATTTTGTTAAATAATCATGTTTAGCGATGTAAATTTTCATGACAATTTTTAAAATTGGGCTGTAGAGTAATTATATTACTATATATAATATATATATATATGTTTGACCTATATATAGATAGATATACTTATAAATAGATAAAAAAAAAAATACTACAGTCCGTTTGTTTCAATGTATAATATAATTAAGTCTTAAAAAAAAAAAGTTATAATAATAAAACATTTATACACACACAAGACGTGATAACAACAATATTTAAAAATCCGTGATATAGTGGCTAATGTTCATGGAACATTAGAACATTATGAACAGTATATGACCAATCATCAAAACCTCGGATAATTATTTTTTTTTTTTTTTAATATATGTAAAAATAAAAATTTTCAAATTCTGACTTTTGAAAATTTTAGTGAAAAAAAAATGTTCAAGCTTATATCTCTAGTCCTGTTACAGCCTGTAGAACTGCACGCTGTCGCCACCGCCGCGTGGCGCGTGTTTAATGGCCAAGAAAACCACACCGAACACCTACGTCAGGGTTCTGCGTACTCATCGCGTCTTCAGTCGGTACATTGTCGGTGTTCTTTGCCTAAAACTCTTGATTGTCAATACAAAAGATTTAGTTTGATGGTATATTGTGACTAGGGCAAGAACTTTATTGTACTAAAAAAAAAAAAAATAAGAAAAATGTCCTAAAAACATTACGACTTAATGCCTTAAAAAAATACCACAACATTACAAAAATGCATTGAAAAAATATCTTAAAAATATTTAAAAATGTATTATAATTCGACCGAAAACTATATCGGGCAGTTTTTTAAACAATTAACAAAAAAAAATAAAAATAGTTTAAAATTAGTTTTATATTATTTATTTGCCGTTATCGCGTATTTATACCGTATCGTATACATAACGTTATTGAGGTTATATACATATACGATTAAATTACACCCCTGTATTATCGATATCGGGGATATTATTAATGTTAACGAAACTTTGAGAGTTACATGGGTACCTACCTAATAAAAATGACTAATTTATGAAACATACATTTAAAATTTTTAAATATATGTATATTTTTTAAACTTTTTATTTTACACTAAAATTGTATGTATTAGAGGCGAGTCGTACAATTCAAAGTTCGAAAAATCGAACCGAAATTCAAGAGTTTGGTTTGGGTTTGAAAGTGGAACTTTAGTTGTAAACATAGCTTAACTAAACTGAACTTGATTGGAGCGTTCAAAATTCGAGTAGAAGTTCGAGCTTGAACGAACTATTTTATATTTACGAATTTCTGTTAGATTGTCTAAAAAAACGATGACGACCTTTTTATTTTATTATTATTTGAGTTTTAAAGGAAGTATCATTTATTTTTGTAAAAATGATATAGATTCATTGTTTTCTTTTTTGCTTTTTGTCTTTTGATTACGTCTGAAGTTCGATTTGAGTTTAAATTCAACATTTAACTCAATGTTCGGTTGGGGTTCGAACAACAAACTAAAAGTTCGGTACGAGTTCGGGTGCTCTCTTGAACTTTAAAGTACGGATTTGGTTGGATTCAACACCTGAATTTTGAGTTCGACTCACCTCTAGTATATATTATATTTATTTGATTATATTCATTCTCAAAGCATACAATATTAATATAAAAATGACATAAAAAAGAAAAAAATGCTATAAAAATAAATGCAAAATAAAAGTTCAATTTCTAAATTCACTGATGTATGAATCGAATTTTGTACTTGCAAAGCATTGTCCCATACCAACCGGTAAAAAATGGGTCTTACGTTAAATATAATTAAGAAAAACCATACAATATAACGATAGTTTGAATAACTAGTTTTAGTTATGTTTAGTTATTTTCGTTTTTAGATGGTTTTCACCACTAGTGCATTTAGCTTCGAAAATAAACATTATGCGCATATTAAAGTCTCGAGATTTAATAGATTTTAAATCGGATCACTCACACACATAATATATATATGTAAGTAATTCAATGGACGTAAATATTTTCGAGTTTAAATATCATTTTTTTTTTGGTGGGGGGGGGAAATAAGCGTTTATAATGCGTATTATTACACACACGCGGCGTGTATACTTTATTATAAAACACTATTAAATATATTGAACAATGTGCGTACGTACCATAATTTTGCGATGTTACGCGTATACCGCAAATAGACATTAACTAAACCCAAAACGCCCTGGTAATCTGTGGTAATACGCCATAATCATTCATCTCGCACACGAGAAATTCACTATTATTTAATGATTAGACGGCCGGATTTAGTTTTATGTCTGAGGTGCGTTCACCACGCACACGGCCAACTCGCAACCACTCAAATGCGCGTGTATCATTATTTTATTAATTTACACCCGAAAAGACAGTTATTTATCATATAAAGTACCCATACGCATTAAGTCATTAATATATAGCTGTTATAGTCACTCGAGAGATAATATATGATTACAGCGAAAATGGGCTGATGAATTATTATTATGTACAGAAATCGTAGAGGAAAGTTATCGATGCGTTTTGCACAAACAGTTAGACAGTTATTAGAGTAATAATATACCACAAAATTATTTCGTTTTAAAATTTCAGGTCGTTAGCAGATTGGTTTACGGCTGCCGAGCCTAAAATCCTGACAAAATTACGGTTACTTAGAATTTAAAAATGACCTCTCTAAAAGAAAAAAAAAAAACTATAGAATAAACTTGTAAATAACTTTAAGTACTTTTGTATATTGTAATACACTGTATACTTTTTTTTTTTTTTTTAATTTTCTTGAATTTGCATAAAACTGCATTCTTCAAACACATTCTCACAATCCGTATAAAAGATAGATTTTCTTCAAGTTTTAGGAAGCTACCAAAAAAATCAATAAATTATCTCTCAAAAATACCAACTAAAATTAATTAGCTATACGGTTAATATACTAATAACATTTCAAAATCCCTACTTGAATTTTTCGTGTCAAAACGTTGCTCATAGAAAAAATTGTTTTTAAATTAAACAAAAAAACAATAGATTATTGTAAAATCAATAGTTTTTTCGACCGGGATTATATTTTTCGAAATTAACTTTTAAAAATTTAAAAATTTATTGTTTTAGATTCCGAGTGGAACGAGGAATTCATATTGATTTTATAATGAGATTTATTCTTTAAAGTGAGCTACTTTTTGACTCGAAGAAATCGATTTTCAGAGTGTATATGCTAACGATAGAAAATTGATTCTGAGCCAGTGGTTTCCAACAGTAATTACTCTCAGCTTGCAAGAAAAATGACGAATATAGCTCAATATAATGTTGCCAGTTTTCTTCACAAATTACAGATTTGCCAATGCAGAAATGGGTTGAGGACGTGTTCTCGGTGTTCCCAGTACTAACAATGGTGCTCGATGCAAGAAATGGCAAATGCTTATTCACAATCGAAATAACTCTTCACTTATCATCAGTAGTTATTATCCTGATTATAATAATAATTATGATTCTAATATTTTCTAGATTTGGAAAATCATCAAGTAAATGCTTAGGCGTTTAAACACTTTTCAATGGGTAAAGGAATATTTCCAGATACTTAAATTTAAGCCAATGCACAATTCATTGGACTTTGTGAAAACAACACATTGAAAATAGATTTCGAAAATGCACAACTAACAAAATGATGGCAAGTATCCATTATTATCGAAAAAATCCATGAAAATACTGATCCTATTCACCTCAACTTACAAGGGTGAAAGTGGATTTTCGACAATGATGACCACGAAAACAAAAGAAAGGAACTAATAGAACTTGAAACACGACTTATAATGTACATTAACCAAAACTGGACTGAATATTAAAGAAATAGTTAGAACTAATTAATAATATCAGCCGTTTAATTGACTTACATAACTTATTGATGTAATAGTATGTAGTTACTAAAAAATCGGTGTTTTTTTGTTTGAATGATAGTTAATTGAAATTTTTTTTTAAAATGTTGTTATTAGAGGTGTTTGATAATATATACCACTATATTATGTTGTTTTAAAATTTTAGGTGTCCAAAGGCAGGTGAAAAGAGATATATTATATCATTGGTTTACGGTCTAAAAGCCTAAATGCCTAGAATCCCAATGAAATTAACATAACTTTGAATTTTAAAATTTTACAATGTTTTGTAAAAACATTACTTAGAATTCAAAACTTATTTTACGATTTTGTAAGAAATATTTAATAGAGAATGTTGGAAAATAAAATTTTTTAAGTGTTTTTTTTCCCCAAAATTATTATTTTGTATTAAGGTGCATCTGCATCAACTTCTGAGCAAATTCGTGTATTTTGAATTTTAAAAGCGTTTCTTTTCTAGCGAACGTCTATATTATTATTATTAACTTTCGATATACGTAACAGTCTCGTTATCATTTTTTTGAATTAAATTTTGTACCTACCTATTTTATTTTATTAAATTATGCGTTATATAAAACTCTGTGACGAATTCGTATTAAGTTTTTAATTCTGTCCCGCTGATTCATAGAATAGGTATGTACCTATACTATAGTTTTTATATCTCATAGTAATGAAATTAAAATCGTAGGACTTTCGTAGTATTTTTCACAATTTGAATTAAATTTATATTGATACACTGGGAAAACTTTTATCATATACACGATGTTTAATCAGACTTTCGATCATATCGACCTAACGACGATGGTTATATAAACATTTGAGAAAGAAAATTCCAATTGACTTCTTATTTTTCTTTTTCTTCTTCTTATTATTATTATTCCATTTTATTTCTGGAAGTTTTTATCAAATTTATATTGAGGTCGGATAAAATCTGTTACACTCAGGCGAGAATTGAACGTTACGAGGTTCGACATTTTATAAAAAGCCGAAAATCTGAAGTTCAATCAATTTTCGGACTATTTATTTTGTCAACCAGACAGAAACACTTTTTAAAAAATATTTTTAAAATTAACTAATCATTAATTAACAATATTATTTCCGATAAAATACATAAACCGATGTATACGAATTGCAAAAGTAATTCTACTAATGAGGTTTTGTACTCAATAAAAGTTAAACGTACAAGGTGTCACGCACAATCGGAGTTTTAAATTCAAGGTTCCGCACTCGAAAGGTGTTGCACTTAAACTAGTTATGTATAATATAAAACTTTCATATCTAAAATAATAATAATAATAATAATACATTATCCCGTGTCCGAATATCGGAGAGACAGTGGAACAACATCGTTCACCTAGTGCGAAGTGGTTCCCTGCCTTATTTTTAATAGATTTAAATTAAAATTTTCTTCACGTTAATAATATATACGTACTAATGTACAATATGTATATATATTCAGTATAAATTTCAAGCTTGTATAAATGTATTTTTTTTTTTCAGAATTACTAGGGAATATCGATTTCAGCGATAATATTTAGATATTTATCGTTTGAAAATTCTCCTGGGAAAATAAAATAATCTTTTTAAACCGTCATTTAGATCCAATTTCCTTTTCACCATTTCAGTTTTCGACTGACCCGTGTCCGAATAAATGTTTTTATATTAATTTCTTTACATAATAATTATCTACAGCTTAATCACCAAAATTATATTTATACTATGTTTTAAGATGGCAGTCCTCCATTTGGGCAAAACAAAAATAATAAATACAATAAATAATTAACTCGAAAGAATTAAGTTAAATAATGACAATCAGTTAAATGTTAATAGTTAATAACAATTCGATTCAATTCGTTTTTAACTTAAATAACACTAAGACTTAAATCGTTTGAACTCTTTTTTAAAACATTTTATTAAATATAGAGAAATTGAGGATTCAACTAATTGTTTATTTTTGTTTATTGTTTAGTCTGTTTTTTTGTTATGTATATTTTATTGTGTTTGACATGATATTGCATTTTTATTGAAGATATTTTTTATATGAGTCTAATTATTAATACCTAATGTTTTAAGTTTCAACAAATTTATAATCGTTTTTGTAATCATTTTGTTTATGAACTTTGCATATACCTTTGTGAAACATATAAAACTTCAATGATTTAATGTTGAGTAGATGCAACGCAGATAAAGCTATTTCGAAATTTATTATTATTTGCATACTAATTCGCTATATATGTTTATAGCGTTTAGATTAGTTTATAAAGCGGTTTCATATTTATTCTTTTGTTTATGTATATTAACCCTGTAAAGTTGCGATTAAAAAGTTTTTGGAAAATTTGATACATTTTTTTTATACATTACGTTATGGTTACAAAATATAGTAATCGAATCTTAAAATTAGTTCAGTAAGAATCAAAATTATAATATTATTACTCAAGTTATCGATTTACATATATTTTTAATAATATTCGTACAGTAATAATGTATTTTCTCTACATAATAAAAGTAAAAAAAAAAAAAAAAAACATTAGAGGATTTATAGTTAACAATAATATTATCAGCACATTATCAAAAATATCATTTGAAAATCGCAGATGGCGTACCTATTTAATATTTATAATAGTGTTTAAGATTTTCATCACTAGATGATGCCCACGTACCAAATATGTTTCGATAAATGTCTTCTCGAGTTTATATGGTTAAATTAAAATTGATTTTAAATTCTAAATTCAATAGAATCGATAAAAACCAAATACACTGCAATTCGAATTGTATTAATTAAACATTTTGAAAATAAAACTGAAATATAACTAAAAGCTTTAAAATTTATATATTTGAATATTAATAAACTTTTTTAGCGTAATATACTACAACAATTTACATTACTACAAAAATTATAAACTATGTGATTGAGCTATGAATTATGCAAATAATTTTAATTAAAAAAAAAAAAAATTGCATCTTAGAATGAAATTTTTCTAAATCAAGTATTTTTGCAATTGACTTTATTTTATAATATCATACAATTAGCATTATGAAAACACGTAATTTAATTTGATTAAATATAGATTTTTTGGTTTAATTGAAAATTAAAATTCGTTATATATCATATACTTAAATACTCATTATATCAAATTTTACTATATATTGAGACACAACAATAATCCCTTGATCCTTTGAAAAAAAATTTCAATAAAAAACTCACGTTAACATTTCTTATTATTAAGAACTTATAAACATCTTAGAAATTGAAACCAAAAATGAACTATCAATAACAATATTATCTAGTGCCCTACGCAGCTTTTTTGGATATTTAAATTTATTTAAGAGTTATTTATTAAAAAAAAAAAAAAAATCAAAAAAGTTAGTTTTCTATAACTCTATAAAACTTATTTAAAAGCATATACTACAAGACGGGTACTTAAATAATGTTGTTCTTTATAATTTATTTTTTGTTTCATCTATCTACGATATTTCTATGTTTTATAAATTTGGAATACAGAAGTAATATTTTCAATAAATGTATATAAATTCATAAAAACAACTAAAATAAAAAATTATATAGTATTAATACCAATTATTATTCCTTTTTAAAATGCATATATTTACATTTCAATGGACGGATTTTCATTTTTCTTAAAATTTTCCTAAAATGGCATATACATAACCTCTTAAAAATGGCCACGCTGACATCTTCTTAACAATTCTATTATATTGTATTGCGTAGGGAAAATTAAGAATATTAAGAAATGAAGAATATTCATATCAAACTTCAAGTAGGTATATGATAATGCATAATTAATTTATTATTGATAATGTATAGAATATAAAAGTGCTTAGGTATAATGTACATTTTACGTCTTAGTTACATTATAGCCAGAAATGTATTAAACTTTCTGAAATATTATTTTATTTAAAAATTATAATAATAACATGTAATTAAGTTGGAAGTAATCTTATTACGTTTTCAGCCTCAGATATATATATATATATATATATATATACGAGTATATACTTTGAAAAAACAATTTTTAATACAGTAATTTTATCGAAAACAATTTTTTTTTATTAATATTGATAGATACATGCTTAAGAAACATCAAAAAAAAAATAATTTTTATGAATGCAACCTTTGCAATTTTATTAAAAATAGAATAATCAAAAGCAATAGAATTATGTTATCTATATCGAAAAAAATAATAATTTTTCAATAGGTATATAAAAAAAAAATTTTAAAAATCTAACTATGTATTAAAAATTATTTACCAGTACCTATAGGTATATTACACAATGGAAAATGTATATTAATATTTTTTTAAATTAAATTGTATAAAATAACAAACCGAAAAAATACATGATAAAACGGAGTACCCAACTTATTTTAAGAAGCACATCTGAACGTGTGACAACATAATACGTGGAAATAAATCACGTACCTAGTAATGATAACCGCTGAGGCCCGAAGTCTACCGTGAAGGACTTGGATTTATAGGTGAACAACACACGTTTTATCTAAGTTATCAAGGTGGAAATTGTAAAATCACGTACATTCATATTATGTTGTTATCATGAAAAAAATTATCAATGCCAATACACCGACTAAAATTATTACAATAATTATAATAGGTAATTGAACATTTTTAAATACGGTTTACTAATCATCTTTGCTACATAAAATGTATTTTTTTAAACAACTAAATCACTGACAAAAGACCTCTGAAATTATGATTTTTTAGATTTTACAGAATATTTTTGATTAGATAAGGGTTTAAAAAGGCTTGTTTTGTAAATGGTTTTTTTTATTAACAAGTACCCGTACAAAATGCGTGTATCTTAAAGTATACGCCGTCGGGTCTGAAAGGGTATAATATAAATATATAAATATTTTTTTTAAATGATTATAAAAAATAATAATTTTATTCTTATAGACTACAGACAACCTCTGTGGTCCCGGGGTTAAAATAGGTCCATAGTAACTCCTGCTTATCGTAAGAGGCAATTAAAAGGAGGTAACGAAGGGAAGCAGCTCCGTTACTACCGACCATTGGCGATTTCTGTAGCAGAAATAACGGTGATGGAAGGACATGGTAGAAGCAGCTTGGAAATACTTCAAGTACTGGCTCACCAACTGCGATGCAGCAAGCAAGAGGGAAAATACTGCATTAATGATCCCTAACCTAAATAGCCAATGATGTGTCCCTTATATAACAACCGTACTGATCATGGAATTCGGATGCCAGAATCCGGCAAGGGGAGTGACAAGGCTTCCCAGCCCACGAAATCCTTGTAAAGATAAAAATAACTTTATTAACATTGGCACTTGGAACATTAGAACGATGAAGAAGGACGGAAAATTAGAAGAATTATCAGAACAAATGAAGAAAGGAGAGCTTGATATTGTAAGAATATGTGAAACAAGATGGACAGGAAACGGAGATTTCACTAATGAAGAACTTAGAATTATACATAGTGGAAATGAAAAAGAAGGAAGAAATTGTGTAGCGGTAATTTTAAAAGGAAAATGGAAAAATAATGTTCTAAACACATATCATGTAAATGATAGAATTATGATGATTAAGCTGGAAGCTAAACCGACTAACTTGTACATCATACAAGTATATTTTCCTACAACAAATAGTAGAGATGAAGATATTGATAATATATACGAGCAACTTGAAGACCGGATGACTCTAAGGGAGGATAATTCCAACCTCTTCATTATAGGAGATTTTAACGCAGCTGTGGGTTGTTGGGTCTCTCAATATAGCTGTTTAGGGAAGTTCGGTTATGGAATTATGAACTCAAGAGGGGAAGGGCTGATTGAATTCTGTAAACAATATGAACTAATTATCTCTAATATAATATACGAAGTTCCAAATCGAAGAAGATACACATGGAAAGCACCAGGTGATATAAGAAGACTACAAATAGATTACATCCTAGTCAAAAAGAAATTCCGCAATCAAATAAAATCTAGTCATTCTTAC
>JAIPRL010006581.1:0-26705 GCA_025469235.1 Pemphigus obesinymphae
CTTTTGAGACGCTGGACTACGGCAACGACAACGGCGGTGCAGACCAAGACGGTTGAATTGAAAAACGGCGTGCGCGTGTGATGCTGCTACGAAAATACGTATGCCTTCATACGACGACGTGTTAAAAACACAAAAATCGGCCGAGACAGCTGCAAATGAACCCGTACGGTCGATTTACTGGGTGCCCTTCTACCACGTTCGCTCACTTCGTACCGCAAAAACACGAAAACTGACCACAACGGGTAAACACGTGAAAAGATGGCGGTGCAAACGGCGACGAGAGCAAAACACGTATAATAAAAAACGCGGCGGCTGCGGTGAGCACTGGTACGCGAATATGTTCCTTTTTTTACGACGCTTGTTGCGTACCGATCGCGGTATCAACACTGCTGTACGCGCGATAAAAATATCGCGATCGAAGCGTAAGTAATAATAAAAAGTAAATGTCGAACGGGCGAAAAAAAACCGATCGAAAAAACACACCGCACAACAACAACACGAGGTCCGGGCAGAAGGTAGGTACACGCGTCGCACCGGCGGTCGCGTTCCCGCCCGTGGTATATCACTGATTGTGCGACGACGAGAGTCCGCTGATAACATGCGACAGTATAACCGGGTTCTTACCGCCTGTGGTAGATCGCGCTGCATATTACGTATCCAACACAGACAAATAATGGAAAAAAGTTATGAATTAATTAGAAAAGGATATTCACATATGCTTTGGTCACTTCAGACAGGCATACATTAGAATAGCTCGGGAAGTTGTTGGCGACTCTTGAGGAATTTGCTATCACCAAAAAACTTATTGATCTCATAAAAACGTGAAATACGTATACAGTGTGGAAAATTAAGTTTGGCTACAGTATCTAACATAGTTTTAAAATTAAAAATTGGCCTCAAAAAGGGTGATGCGCTTTTGCCAATACTTTTTAATCTAATACTTGAGAAGATGTTCTGATCAATGCCAATGCAACAAAGCATAGAGATTCTGTCTAATAATACGCTCCTTGTTTATGCAGACGATATAATTATGATAGGCAATACGCAACAAGAAGTAGTGACAAGAACTAATGATTTAATTAAAGCAGCGAATTTAATGGGCCAGGATGTAAACCAGGACAAAACCAAATATTTAATCATGATTAGGGAAGCAAGATATAACTTGGACCTGGTAGTAGGGAACAATTTCATCCAAAAAGTGGAAGATTTCAAATATCATGGTGTGAAAAAAAAACCAGAACAATAATATACATAAGGAAATCAAACTAAGGATATCTGCCACTAACAAGGGTTACTATGCTTTGGGGAAATTATTCAAATCAAAACTTCTCTCTAGACGATCAAAGGAACAAGTATACTAAAGTTCCCTACGACCAGTTTTAACATACGCATGTGAAACATGGTCAAACACTAAAGGAGATAAGAAAAAAATAGATTGTTTTCAGAGAAGAATACATAGAACGATAATATGGACCTATTTTAGAAAATGAAGTGTATAGAAGAAAATCTAATAGGGAATTGCACAAATTTACCAAAAACACAGTATCAATGCGTACTTTATGAGTAAGCGAATTGAGTAGACAGGCCATGTATAGAGGTCAAAAGGTATCTTAAAGAAGGCTCTAGAAATCAAGATGAATAGCCTAGGGGACACACTAGGTAGCGTTGAGCAGACAGGATCAACGGTGATCTGAACAAGTGTACTCAAGGAGTGACAATAGCAGACAGCATGGATAGGGATAGATGCAGAAATATAGTAGAGGCAACGAAAGTCCTTCAAGGACTGTAAAAGTTTAAGAACAAGAATAAATCTAAAATACGTAATCAATAGACGATGAAATATTATTTTTATATATATACAATATACATACATATGCACATAAATATATAAATAGACCGATAGTACTTTAATGGGTAATATGAAATGAGTATATAGATAATGAATAACATAATAGTAATAAATATATATTTATAGAGCTGGGCCAGTAAACGAATATTTTTAAATCTTAAATCATTTTATTTTTATATTTTATTTTACATTAATTTAAGTTTTTTGATACATTAAGTTAGTTCAAAAAATTAAGTTAAGTTAAGTTTAAAGTAAATAATATATTTTTTATAAACTTTATAAGTTAAAAATTAAAATTTCCTAATTGATAATAACAAAAATTTAAAAATACCTATATTTTTGTATAACCACACTAATATTCATTTTAGACGGTAGCTACCACTATAATTATTCTCTATTGGATAAGCACAATTAATGAATTATAAATTAATATTAAGATATCTATAGTTTCTTTATGAATAAAATACTGATCTGTGTTTCATGGGCTTATAAAACTATCATACCTCTTAAAGTAATCATGTTAAAAACGGCTTATTATGATTTTATACTTTTTAAAACAACAATATTACATAAAATTCAATTATTATAAAAAAAATGCAAGGAGTATGGGATCCATTAATTACAGTAACACTATAGTTTTCTTATAACCCTATTTATATTAATAATGCTAAAATAATAATTTTTTATTTATTCATTATAATTAACGGAGCATTACCTTACAATCAAGAAAAATATTATATGAAAATGTAAAATAACATGGTCGCTAGAATGATGAGGTAGAATTTAGTAAGATATATTTGAGAAAAGATAAGGTATATTTAGAGAGTCATTTAGAAGAAAACTAATACAACAATGATCAGCTTCAATACCATGAGAAGAAAAATAGAGGCTATTAAAAGACTAGTGTATTAGAATGAGAGGAACACTCGTTTTGAGTATTTTCAAAATTAAGAAAATACAAAATGTACCAGAAAACCATATTCTATAAACGTTCCACCCTGCTCGAGTACAGAGATAATAGATACAGAGAACAAAGAGACACAGCCGAAGAAACCATTTTAGTTTTATGTTTAACAAAGAGCGACATTAATGTGATGCTCAAAACTCAATACTGGAGAATAAAAATACCGGAACTTTTAAAAAGAACCACAGGCTGAATACGAGTGCCATTTATGTGGTCAGAATTATTTAGATCAAACCCAACAAGAAGATTTAAGGGTATAAGAGACCTAAGAAGAACAAAACTATTTATTGCATTAAAAAGATCATCAATAAATACAATAGACGCATCTTTAAAATAAAAGAATAAGTATACAAACCACGGTCATAGAATAAACTATCAAGCTGAAAGAAGTTATATTAGGAAAAGGAATCCACAAGATGAATACATGTAACTTTTAACTATATAAAAGTAGTTAGACATGGTCAGATATAAAATATCTAATTGACATGAAAAATATTAAAATCACTACACAATAAAAAATAACATGCATTAGGTGGACATTAACTACTCAATTAAAGAAGTGTAAAATTCAAAGACTAAAAGTACTAATACTATTGGCTGGCAGATAAATAGCCTAAAAGAGTAACATTAAAGAGTTTGGAGATAACATGACAAATAATTGTACAACGTCATTTACAATGGAATTGACGGAAGAAACTGAAAGCCAGTTATTTACAGTAACGAGGACAACTCCATCCGTTGAATAAATAATATTAGAGGGATTTCTAAAATTATTATAAAGTATATAAATTATTATAAAAATAAAATTATTTGGTCTTAATAAATATTAATAGCAGAATTAGCACGGGCACATAAGGAACAATTAGAACAGAAACTATCTATAGAAGTATGCTAATGAGCCAAAGAATTAATAAATCTGAATAGTAGAATTAGTGAAATTTCCTACAGTAAAAAGTAAAATCCTCATTTAAATAATTTGTATTATTTTGTAACTCAATATTTACTTGATTTAGATACTTTTGTTTAAAGTTAACCTGTAGTTATTATGTTAACTTTTCAAAAAAAATTACTTAACAAGTTAAAAAAATAATTAATTTAGAAATTTATTAACTTGATTTTTACATTTTACTCGTTAATCTTAACGTTGTACATTTATATAGTATACATGGACATACCTTTGGGATTTTTGGGTAAAACCCCATTCATAGGGATTGTACCAACTTAAAATGAGATGGACATTTTAATTAGCTACAGTTACTTAATTGAAGATGGACATGTAAATTCATTCATTTTCACATTTTTCTTTTGCATAGATTATAAGTTTACCAAATGGAGATTGTGCTCTTACAGATTCACATCAAAATTCGGCTTTAAATATACCTACTTTGGGAAACCTTTAATCTTGCAAGTTGTCAAAATATTGTTTAGCAGCTCTAATCTATTTATACGTGTTTTATTAAACTTATTGATTTTATCCTAGATTACATCGCGAGATCATGATAGACGCTAGATGTGATTCCTTTCGATCTAATATGCTGCGATAATAGACCGAAATACAATATTTTTAAAAAGATGAACGATTTTTATATTATATTAACTGATGCAATAACTGAATTGCACTTATATTATATCTACGTATGGAGACATTTATTTGCCATCTAGTTTTAAATCAGTTTCCAATCAACTAATTCAATTTACGCATTTTTGTGTTGTTTGTTTTAGGGTTTAAAAACATAATACGATAATGTTTAGTTCTGCCGTTAGTCTCTGTACACTCTCAAATAGAGTACTCTACTCTAGTCTTTTTCCAATTAAATTTAATCAAATATCAGTATTTGTCTTAGTATATAGAAAAATTACTGAATTTCATGATATATTAACTAATATTGTAAAATATTCCAAAACATAAAACTATAAATGTATACTAGCATGAGATTTTAATGTAACTCACTCGGAAGTAAATTAATACAATTAAAATGTATTTATATTTTATATTTATGCTTATAAACATTATTTAGAAAAAAATACTTACTATTAATTTCAGCTATTAAAATATCTAGATTAATATGAAGAAAATAGTTTTAATTAAAGAATATATAAATAGCACTATTTAGAAAAATGATATGATTTTAAGTACTAAAATTATATTTGAAATTTTGCTTATGTTGTTCTACTTTTCTTCGTTTTCTCTTACAACTTGTCGTCATCTACTTTAGTCTTACAGATATACTTAACTCTACCTCCCTAATCTTCTTCACATACACCTATTTTTTTCATATCACTCAGTATCACATACCCCACCCCTTTTTCAGTCTTCCTCGACACCTCTTACAATCAACATATTATATTATATATTAATTCTATACTAATGCTTATATACACAAACCTTGATTTTTTCTCTCTAGTCACTCCACTAATCTACCTTGACATAGTTTTACACTCATCCTCTAATCTATCTTTCTATCTACTGGCCATTATGGCTCTTTTTCTACACTAAATCTTCATAACCATTAACCTATGTTATGTTATGACGCTCTTACTCGGGATTACTTTAAATTTCTTATACTGTTTAAACCCTCTCTCTCTCACATTAAATAATTAATATATGATTTGTTCCCTCCTCTCGTATACGTTTATAACTCTCTTCTATCTTCCTAAAATAGATATTTAAAATAACTATTTAATACACTGATACAAATATTCCTATGATCTGCCCTGTGTGATATTGCCCTGTGGAGGAAACTAAGAATACCTCCACGGTTTCCTCAAGCCTCTCGTAGAAGTCCACTAATTGAGGTTGCGTTAGGTCGACAGCCGGCATAAAACTTGTTAAAAAGATATGAGTAGTCTTAAAATGAATATAGGCCAGTCTTCCCATCTCGGATGTTTGAGTAAATTTCACAAGGCAGTGGTGAGACCTGCAATGATGTATGGAACAGAATGTTGGGCAGTAGATAGAAAGATAGAACAGAGAATGAGTGTCGCTGAGATAAGAATGTTAAGGTGGATGAGTGGAGTTACTAGAGAGGATAAAATAAGAAATGAGTATATCAAAGGTAGTATAGGGGTAGCTTAGATAGTAGACAAATTGAGAAGAAATAGATTAAGATAGCTCGGGCATTTATTAAGGAGGGAAGAAACTGAGGCAATAAGATTAGTAAGTTATGTGCACGTTGTTGATAAGAGGGGGAAAGGAAGACCGAAAAAGATATGGAGGAATGGGATGGCGAGTGATATGAGGAAGGTGGGAGTAAGTGAATAAGTTGCAGGAGATAGGGTTAAGTGAAAGTGTAGGACAAGGGTGGCCGACCCCAAATAGTTGGGAGAGAAGGGGAAGGAGAAAAAGATTCACATATTCCTATGATCAAGTATTCTATCTCCAGCCTCATTCCTTTTTCCAACTTCATACCATTCATGTAATCTATCATAATCTCTTCTACCACAGCCCATATGATTACTCATACCCCTACTAATTAAAGTATTATCAATCCCTTGTATTCCTTGCATCACCTCATTCATCTCATGCCAGAATACTGCTTACTGACTTTCGTGACGTTCCAGTGGCACTTAATACATCTAATACCTTATTCTGTAACATGAAACTCACCACAATTGCCCTATCACTTTTCTTAAACAACTCTACCACATTTCCTTTCATTTCTTCGTCTAAATCACTCTTACACCATTCTTTGAACAAATATTTTCCGAGTATATGATTTTGTATACCACTCTAATTTCCTTTACTCTTTCTTATATCTAATTTGTTTTTACACTCAACAAATATTCATATTCCTCCTCATTTAAACTTTTACAAACTTCCTACTCCTGTCTTTCAATTTTCCCACGTACCTACTCTCACTTTTAAACTATCGTATATACTTAAAAATTAATCTAACCTAAAACACTTTGGTGTTTTTCCTACACCATCGAAATTACTGCTATTAGATAGCCTGTACAATTGTACATATAAATGATGGAATGGCTATCACTGAGTTATCAGGCTGGAACTGGTTACCTTATCCTTTATGTTACATAAACAATTAAGTACATTTGTATTTATTATAACATTCAGTCGACTCATACAATATGAAAAAATCACTGATTTCTTTTAATGCTTGATAAAAAAATCTCCTTGTACTATGTATATACATACTTATTAGTTTGAATTTTGATAATTAAATTCTGTTGTATATAATACTAATATGAATACAGTTATTTAGGTAGCAGAATACGAATATTTTTCGAAAAAGTTATTTCGCGATAAAAATTTTTGATATGATACTGTTGCGTATACCTACATAATACAACTTACCTAATTATTAATTTAAATATATAAAATAAATTATCTCCGAACTTGCGGGGTTTCATCGTTGTATCGACTGATAGGCCATTTTTCACCACCTGAGTCAGTCGCCTTACAGCCATAATCGTGAGAACATAATATTATATATTAATTCGTCACATTGTTTTTATACGACTCAGGTAACAAGTGTATTTGTACCCTTTGTGCGACGTGTTAAGTCGATTAACGGTTTCGTTTCCACATTGTTAAAAAATATGTCGTGGTAATGTGGTATCATTCAGAACGGTTTCGTCTGAAACGCACGGTTTGTTATTGTTATTTACAATTAGCGTGATACTATAGTCCATCGATCTTCTCCACTACAGCGGTAACCTAGGTTCCAGACTTCCAGCGTTCCAGGCACTATAAACATCTGCGCTTGCAATCACAGTACTGATCACGGATTCGTGAGGAAATGGAATTTGTATACACATAATATTATCTGGTTAGTGTTTATATTTTAAGATATCTAGTTCTAAAGATTACTAACACTAGTTTATAAGAATACTTATTGTAAAATTTATCTGGAAATATTACAATTATTAATTTACTATAATACGTCTACTGTTACCATTATTTTCCCTGATTCCCATGCCGGCGATTTACGCTCATGTGGCATAATTCTTTCAATATAAAATATATATAAACTACGAGATTGGTACGTAACAGATGGTCCTTTTGGACCGGATCCTGTGGAAAAAGGAGTAATTTTGAGGTAAATAATATCAGGTGGATGCAACAGTATTAGTTTCCATTCCATTTTCTTATCCAGTTAATAGTGTTTTTTAGTAGTCTAACTATCGTTAAATTAATGCAGGTGGCCATAAAGGTAATCATTATAATATAATTAGTATAAATATTATGCATACACGTAACAGATAAAGCGCATGCGAATGATCAGAGTCCGAGTTGCCACAAGTCCTGCGTTGACATAATTAACATTGTGGGAATTATTTAAACTACTTTATCATTTCCGATTCCGAACACACATACACATACACAACGTAATAACAATTCTTCATTAGTATCCCGGTCATTATTGGAGTTTATCGTTGTTTTTGTCAGTTCGATTAGCAATTAGCTGCTTATAATATGTCATATCTATTGTCGTAGAGTGACCGTGAAAATCGTACAGAGATTATCGGTGACCTACATAATATTATTGATATACGACATAATCTTATATTTCTATTTGCATTGTATAATCGTACCTACTGTACGATTTGTATACCTATAGGTTTATCTGTAATTTTAATTTTATTTGATATCCGTTTTAATCACGAGTTAAATATTTTGCTTTATTGTTCTTTGGTCGTTACTTTCGTTAAATTGTTTGTTTTGTTATTTTTATTTTTTTAAAGTAAATAATTTATTAAAATAAAAATAAAATGGTACTTAATGTCGTAGATAAAGAACGAGCTGAGCGGGTACTGAAAAGGAGTATTGTTAAACGGGATAATGTCGTTACACAATTTAATGTTGTGGTCTTACTCCGTAGTGCGCTCGAAAAAGATTCTTCGAAATCACAAAAACTTGTTCTCGCTGCAAGACTTCGAGATATGAATACTATGTTATCCGAATTGCATACCGAACAGGATAATATTATGGATCAATTAATTGCATTGGATCGCGATAGTGAATTTGCTACATTATATTCTCCTATTGAAGTCACTATAAAGGAACAATTTTATTTATTGAAAGCTCTTGTATCAGATATTGACCTTGATGATTCTTGGTCTTTGAACAAATCGTCAGAAGTAAACTCGCATATACAGTTACTAAAAATTTAATTACCTACCCAGTTTCGAGATACATTTACGTCATTCGTTCACGATAATACTCAATTGACCAATGTTGAAAAGTTTCATTATTTAGTTTCTTCTGTTTCGGGTACTGCTTTGTTTATAGTGTGTACATTATCACTTACAGATACCAATTATATCGTGACATGGGAAGTATTACATGATAGTTTCAATAATAAACGCTTACTCATCACTAATCATCTTGATATAATTTTTCGTTATACTCCGTTGACGACAGAAACGTTATCAGGTCTAAAAACATTCATGAGTACATTTCAAGAAAATATAGCCGCAATTTCTGCTCGCAAAGTCGTTAACTTGCTGGGTTTTTGTTATTTTACATTGCGTCTAGGGTATTACCATCAATAACTAAACGATTGTTTGAAGCAGAACATCGCTCAAATGAAGCTCCTGATATAACATCATTATTAATATTTATACAAACCCGTTGTCAAATTTTACAAAATACTACATCTAATTCCGCACCGGTCAAAAATAATATTACTGCAGGTCGAAAGCCCAGTCATATCAAATCTTCTTTTATTACATCAACTGAAGTAAAAAAATCGTGCCCCGTGTGTAAAGAATCGCATTTTTTGTTTCAATGTTCAAAGTTTGAAAAAATGGCAGTAAAAGATCGATTTAAATTCGCGCAATCGCGGCATCTATGTATGAATTACCTGAGTTCTAAACATAAAACCTCTTATTGTAATTCTACTTGTAAGTTTCGACACTGTATGGCCAAGCATCATTTGTTAGTACATTTAGAAAAACGCATAGTCCAAATTTCTTTATCGAGTAATCAAGATCAACGTACAAATATATCTTCAACGATTAATACCCCAAATTCTTCTAATACTTCGGAAGCAGGCGTTCAATTCTCTGGTAATACCTCGACTTCTAGTACAATTGTTTTAGATACTGCGGTCATTCGGACAATCAACAATTATGGTCAGTGGATCCAAGTTCGATCATTAATTGATTCAGGGTCACAAATTTCTGCAATAACAAATGCATGTTTGTTGCGATTGGGTTTACCACGTCACCGTGGTAAATATGTCGTGGTGAGTTTGTCACAAACTTCTGTAACTGAAACTAAGGGTACCACAACTTGTGTTTTAATACCTCTACATTCTAATTATCCTAAATTAACGTGTGAACCTGTAATTTTGCCTAGAATTACAGGCGTGATGCCAACATCAAAATTACACTCAACCATCCGTGATGCATATGAGGATCTAACTTTAGCGGACCCTCATTTTGATTCACCTAGCCCAATTGAATTTTTATTGGGTGCTGATATATATATATATATATATATATATATATATATATACTAATATTTTAAAGGATGGTTGACGTGTCGTACATAATCCGGGATTACCTCATGCGTATGACACTTTGCTAGGATGCGTATTATCTGGTCAATCAACATTACAGGATGTTCCTGTGTCAGTTTCTCTGATGTTAACGACAAAACCTCCGTTGGATAAATTGTTACAACAATTTTGGACAATTGAGGAACCGCCACCACCGGTACACCTCTTTACTGATGAAGAAAAGGCCGAAGAAATATTTCAACGCAATACTTTACAGGATAATACGGATCGATATTGTGTTTTGTTACCTTTTCGAGGAGAACCAAAGAAATTAGGGGAATCATTTGACATGGCGGGGTCACGTTTTTACAACCTTGAGTGAAAAATACTACGTGATCTTTATATATATGAGGAATACCGAAAGTTCATGGTAGAAAACGAGGAACTAGGGCACAAAAAAAGTGTTCCATATAAAGGAAAGTATTTTTTTCCTCATCAAGCTCTCGTGAAGCGGGATGCTCAAAATATTAAAGTATATGTCGTGTTTGATGCATCTGCACGTTCATCTTCTGACTGTTCATTAAATCAATTATTGTATGTTGGACCCAAGTTAAGCAAGATATAAGTACTCTACTTCTCCGCAGTCAATTTTTCCCATATACGTTCACAGCGGATATATGTAAAATGTATCGCCAAATTGATATGAATGAGCATGAGATTTTCATGTAACTCACTCGGAAGTAAATTAATACAATTAAAATTTATTTATATTTTATATTTATGCTTATAAATATTATTTAGAAAAAAATACTTACAAGCAATTTCAGCTGTAAAAATATCTAGATTAATATGAACAAAATAGTTTTAATTAAAGAATATATAAATAGCACTATTTAGAAAAATGATATGATTTTAAGTACTAAAATTATATTTGAAATTTTGTTTATGTTGTTCTACTTTTCTTCGTTTTCTCTTACAACTTGTCGTCATCTACTTTAGGTCTAAAGTTTCACTTAACTCTATCTCCCTAATCTTCTTCACATATACCTATTTTTTCATATCACTCAGTATCACATACCCCACCCATTTTTCAGTCTTCCTCGACAACTCTTACAATCAACATATTATATTATATATTATTAATCCTATACTATTGCTTATATACACAAACCTTGATTTTTTCTCTCTAGTCGCTCCACTTATCCCCCTTGACATAGTTTTACACTCATCCTCTAATCTATCTCCCTATCTACTGGCCATTATGGCTCATTTTCTACACTAAATCTCCATAACTATTAACCTATGTTATGTTATCACGCTCTTACTTGGGATATCAATCCCTTGTATTCCTTGCCAGAACACTGCTTTCTGACTTTCGTAACATTACAGTTGCACTTAATATATCTAATACCTTATCCTGTAACATGAAACTCACCACAATTACCCTATCACTTTTTTTAAACAACTCTACCACGTTTCTTTTCATTTCTTCGTCTAAATCACTCTTACACCATTCATTGAACAAATATTTTCCGAGTATATGATTTTGTATACCACTCTAATTTCCTTTACTCTCTCTTATATCTAATTTGTTTTTTGCACCCAACAAATATTCATATTCCTCCTCATTTAAACTTTTACAAACTTCCTACTCCTGTCTTTCAATTTTCCCACGTACCTACTCTCACTTTTAAACTATCGTATATACTTAAAAATTAATCTAACATAAAACACTTTGGTGTTTTCCTACACCATTGAAATTATTGCTATTAAATAGCTGTACAATTGTACATATAAATGATGAAATGGCTATCACTGAGTTATCAGGCTGGAACTAGTTACCATATCCCTTATGCTATATCCACAATTAAGTACATTTGTATTTATTATAACATTCAGTCGACTCATGCAATAAGAAAAAATCACCGATTTCTTTTAATGCTTGATAAAAATCTCCTTGTACTATGTATATACATACTTATTAATTTGCATTTTGATAATTAAATTCTGTTGTATATAATACTTATATGAATACAGTTATTTAGGTAGCAGAATACGAATATTTTTCGAAAAAGTTATTTCGCGACAACATTTTTGATATGATACTGTTGCGTATACCTACATAATATAACTTAGCTAATTATAATTTAAATATATAAAATAAATTATCTCCGAACTTGCGGGGTTTCGTCGTTGCATCGACTGATAGGCCATTTTTCACCACCTGAGTCAGTCGCCTTACAACCATAATCGTGAGAACGTAATATTATATATTAATTCGTCACATTGTTTTTATACGACTCGGGTAACAAGTGTATTTGTACCCTTTGTGCGACGTGTAAGTCGATTAACGATTTCGTTTCCACATTGTTAAAAAATATGTCGTGGTAATGTGGTATCATTCAGAACGGTTTCGTCTGAAACGCACGGTTTGTTATTGTTATTTACAATTAGCGTGATACTATAGTCCATCGATCTTCTTACTATCTTAATACTGGATAAAAAATCTCCTTATGCATCATTTATTGCATAATTAATCGGTTCAATAAGTCTTATAAAATAACAATAAACATTTAATTTAAAATATATATATATATATATTATAACTACGTTATTATATAACGTAAAATTACGGTATATAATTACGACATATATTTAGGTTATAGGACAATTATAATAAATATCAAGTAAAATAAAGCACAAATAAATTTAAATTAATTTTAATAATTTAACTATGCAACTTACATAAGTGTACAGACAATGATAAATTTATATTCACAAAAGAGAGAAACTTTCTTCAATAAAAAACAAAATTCTTGGACAAGGTGTTAGGGATAAACATTTGTCTAATCTATAGGATTTTTTTCATTAATATGTATATCTTAAAAATTATTACTGAGTCTCCAATATCACATAAATGCATAATATGAATTTAAGAGATACTTATAAAGGTACTGTTAGGTATATATTAAAAAATCTCTTAGTTATTGTTTTGTTAAAATTATAGTTCAATATAAGTATTCCTGAGTAAAGTTATCTTTTCTCTAATAAATACGATTTAAACCATCAATTAAAAGCTAGGTTCTTAAATACGACTAATATCATTTATTAAAATAATGATGAATTTAGAGTTCACCACAAGAGTACGATTTGTGAATCTGTGAAGTATAAATTCATAAAATCTGTATGGAATTTTTTAACGTTATGAGTAATTGTTATGGTATGGTCTGGGCTAATATTAAAGCTTTACATAACACAAGGTGTGTTGTGGTTAACGAATGATCAAATTTTCCTAATTTCAGAAGTATTACCTCAATCTTGATGTAACATAGTGCGCTGAGATGTGTTAATTTCTATCAATTGACTATGTCTTTAGTAGATACACTATTAAAGCAAAATATAACACTTAAGGTATTATGGATGAAACTCCATACATAAGTTAATTATTATAATGTAAAAAGAAAAGAATCATCCCAGTGTATGCCTAATATGTTGTACAATTATGATGAATGAATAATTATAATGAATCAATTATTAAATAGTACAACATTTTAACCATTAATAAAATACCTAGTTTTTTTTATCGTAATTGACAAGTAGATAGATAATTAAAGATACTAAAAACCGAATTATAGTGAAGACCCAAAATCATTGGGATTGACAAACAAATACAATGATTTATATTTTATAAGAATCTATTGCAGTGCTTTACAAAAATCATTACAATCCTTCCTTCAATTCCAACCAGCCTTGCATAAGGAGATGAAAAAGATCATCTAAATGATAAAAAAGAGAAGGTATATTTTGATATCCTATAATAGCATCGTCAATGTATATTTGAGTAGTTAAAATCATATCTGAAAATAGAAATTGAGGACAATCTTCCATTTTCAATTTATTAAGAAATAAACTACATATTGATATTTCTTTCTAATTACATTTTATTGATACTAGAGTCTGGAACTTCCACAAAATTACAAAAACATATAAAAACACAAATTAAACTCGAATTTATTGTAAACTTTGTAAGTCATAGTATGTTTAAGGTTTTAAGATATGAAAATTCAAAACAAGATCAATCGTAAAATAGTCTAAATATATTCATTAAATAATCACCGGACATAATATTATATTATGGTCCAAACATATTTTATGACAAAATGTTTTATTTCAGTATAATATGAGGATAAAATGGTATCGCAAAATCAATTTTAACTATACTATTTTTATTTTTTTAAGAATTATTTTAATCCCAAGTGAACACCAAATATGGAATTTAGTATCATGAAAATGTTATAAAAAATTTTTATTGCATTAGCATTCCATTTTTTGCCGAGTTATAAAAATTATATTTTTTTTGTTATTGTAGCTTGTATTTAGATATTTAAATTTAAATCATACCCAGGATTTCACTAAATCTTGGTTCTTAATTCTTAATATTATAAACTAAATATGTTTATTCATTTTAGATTTTAATTTTAGTATATACACTACCGGTATCCAGTATCTTACCCGTCGATCGATGTTTATTCACCCTCTACTGACTATATTTATATAGTTGTAAATTTGTTATTTATTGTTCTAGAGGTACGTCATAGGTATTTATACTGTTTAAGCAACTTAAAATCTAGATATATTTACATTGTGAGTGTATTTTAAGCGCTTACCAAAATTTCCTATAAATATAAATTAATATTTATAAAATTATACTCTAAAAAATTGTACTTATTTTATCTTATTTTAATCATTTGTAGTATATGCATCAAAATTATATATTCAATTGTTATATTTAAATTTATAAAAATCTTGGTTCTTTTTAAATTTTTGCACTAGACTCCCATTTTACGATAAACTTATAGGTTATACTATAGTAAATGGAGATAAAATATTAACATGAAATTACAGAATTATCTGTATATAGATCATTCCTTTTTTTTAATTGAATATCATATTAAATTAAATTTTATGAATTTTGCAAAACCCTTTTATTAAGGAATTTTATAGATAGCATAACATAAAAAATATATATATATATGATATCAAAAATTAATTACGGTAGAACACGGGTAGTTGTATTTATTATGTTGGGTAAAAATAGGTATCTTTAGTATACTATTCTTCTAAATTTTCTAAATAAATTATTTGCCAATTATTGCTTTTTATATTAATACATAATAATATATAGTTGATGAAATTTAATATGCCGGAATAACACTTGGTATTATCAGAAAAAGTTATTCTTCTAATTTTATATCTTATTGAAATATTATAATTTAATAAATATTTACCGTGGAGCCATATGCAGAATTCCTTTGGGAACAAATTAACTATAAGAAAATACAATGATTATTTTAAAACGAATGGTATTATTAAATCATAAATGGGTGGAGGGGTATTTTGATTTTACAATGAATAGATCGGACTCAGAATCATAATATGATAATGATATTAGAGCATTTTACAGATATTTCATTAATTTACACTACACTCGTGCAGACGATACTACACATCAATATATATGGTCATTAGACTATGAGTGTCTAATTTCTAAATCTACATTTAATTTTTTTATCGAACTACAATTAATTTTATGTTCCACCGAAATACTTGTGTGCATCGAAAAGGTTAATCAAAAGTATTATTTACAATTATTACAATTTATATCATAAAGGAGTAAAATGGCGATTCTGGTGGCTAAAATATATCATGTAGCAACTATCCCAACATATCATATAAAGTATTAGTCTGTGATCGTCAACAAATACCACGCGTCATAACACACATTTATCTCCTTAAAGTATTTTCCTGAATAAATTTTCTGGTGAAAATTAATAAAAATAATAAATAATTAATAGTTGTATAAAGTCTATGAAATATTGTTCACAGAAAAATTTAAAATAAACATCATTTTAAAATCACGACCGAGTATAATATCTCCGGGATGAACCTAAAATTATATTTATAAATTTTTGTGTTTATTTTAGTCTTTAGAAACTTTAGGGGACAGAATTACAATCACAAAACTGTCCTTTTTAGTATCAAAAATACTCATACAGTTAGCTGTAATAGTATAATATATTTCTCTCATTATGGAAATTGCAACAATCATTGTTACGATGCATCTAAAAATGAGTTTACCTCGAGTGGGCTTAGAGGAGTTCCCTGACTGTCGATGTCTGTTTGTTGACTATTGTTTTGATGGCGGGGTCTCTCGTCCTCTGCTATTGTGCTCTTAGTCTCCTTTTTAGTTTAATTTCTTCTTGAATTAATTTCGGAAGGTCTTGTTTCCTGTCGGTGGGAGTAGTGAGAGTAGAGTTACCTTCAAGGGTTTAGGAGATTTTTTCTGTGAGCTCATTTATCGAGGCTTCGATTTTATCTTTGGTATTGGTGCTGCTGTATATTCGGACGCTCTCCGTGAGTTTTTTTTCGAAATTCTCCGAGATTACCGTTCTCAAGAGCCGTGTGGGTGGTATTTGTGTGCAGTTGATTGAATGTCTAATATGACTGGTGAGTGATCTGAGGTTAGTTCGTCTGCTGAGTTTTCAATTTGGTATGCAAGATTTCTTGTTTTCATTATTGATATATCGAGTATGTTGGGAGAGTTACTATTGTCTGAAAAATGGGTTGGTGTATCTGGAGCTATGACCGTAATGTCGTGCCTGGTGTCTATAAAACGTTCAAGAGCCTTGCCTGCAGGGTTGTTTAATGTTTGTTAATTGTCTGACTCTAGTTACATCGTATCCAAGTGAGCTAAGTTCCACCTTTACCTCGTCTTCGGATTTTCTCCTCAGAACTCCTTTAATGATAATCCTAAGGTCCTTTTCCTAAGGAGATTGAAGGTGTGAAAGTTAGTGTTCGTAGTGGTGAAGTATTTCTGAATAGTTCTGAAGAGCCTGGAGCTCTGGTTTTTGATCTGGTGGAGTTTGCTGTTTGGGTGTAAACCGGACAGCCGCGATAGTTTGCTGTGTGAGAGCCTTTGCGATTAATACAGATCAGAGGCTGATCGCGTGTTTTGGTGCATTCATTTGTAGGGTGTGCTCATGCGCATTTTATGCACGAGAATGAATTTTCATAGTTTTGGAAACCATGGCCAAATTTTTGACACTTGTGACACTGTGATGGGCCTGATTTTTTGAAAGGTTCGACGGATATGTTTAAGTAGAAAAGTTTGTTAAGATCAAAGATATCTTTGGCGTTGGTGTCCAAAAGGAAAACTAAGCAAAGGGGAATTGGTTTTTCAACAGAGTCGAAGCGTCTGGTCATTCGGACATTGAAGTTTAAGGCTGTGAGTTCCATTTGGAGCTCCTCTGTGGAAATATTGACCGGAATGTTTCGGACGGAGCACTATTTTGAAGTGACGTTCAGTAGATAGTATATGGGTGTGAAAATTCACTTGGTTGGTTAGTAGTAGGTATAGTTTGCACGTGACGGAATTGGGCTGGAGTTTGGGTTTTGAGATTGATTTTACCATCAGAACTCAGCTTGGCGACTAGGTCGGCCGAAGCAAGGTTAGGGTCTTGGAAAATATGCGAAGCGGCTTTGCGCCAGATTCATGATGAGATGATGATCGGCAGTGGCAAAGGAATTTTATCTGTATTTTGAGTCGAAGTTTATTTTTTGGTTGGAGGTGAGCTTGAGTGGACAGAGGCTTTGGACTCGGAGTTTGTGTCGATGATCTGTAGTTCATCGTCCGAGGCAAAGTCTCCGGAGGAAGTGGTTAAAAATGTCAACTCTGGAAAGCTGGTGGTTTCCCGCGTCCATTGATTCCCCACTTGTCCCGATCCGTCCCTTAGTTTCATTAGGGGAAGTATTTTGCATTTTCCGCCATTCTCGTTGAATGGCCCCGTCGGCGTAGCCGTCACGTGTGTCGGTGCATGGTGGCCGCCCGAATACGACCGTTGCGTGCCGAGCTACAGTTACGACTTGTAACTACAATTACATGTCGTGTAATTGTCAACTTGACAAATAAGAAAGAGAGGTTCCCTGTAGAAGTTTTGTTCTAGACTTGCATGACTACTCTATCCTGACTCTAAACCGACTGCCGACCACTGGACGGGGTCCGTAGAGTCATCCTTCAAAGACCTCCGGAATGCACTGACCCTTGCATTTTATATCCTTATAGTTACGTAGACCATCGTGTACACTGAATGAGTGACAGGTGTGGACTGCTTACATAATATTCTATAATAATAATAATATACTATAATATGTACACACGGCAGACCGTATAACATAATATATTCAATATTCATATACTATACAAAGTAATGAATCGTATATACAACAGTTTCATATAAATGTATATTGTCGAAAACTACATGAATAGGTACTAAGTACTCCTGTAACATACTTTGTGTCATTGACTTCAAAAAGTTTTAGCTAAGCCAATCTTCAACCAAATATTTAAATTAACCACCTATGTTATAAGAGCCCTTAATAATTGATATACATTGTCTGATAAACCAGTAATATATTTAAATATTATCGAATTATTTATTATAATTTATAATATTTTGAATAGTTTTATGGATTTTTTCTCTGTATAAATTAGATATCTATTTAATCCTAAGCATGTTATGTACCACTTACTATTACATCAAAAAGCGATTAGTTTAATTTACTCATTTTATGGATGAAATTAATTTACTTCAACGCCTAATATATGGTACTTATATTTATATATTAACCTATAGCATAGTTATGTTTCTTTTTATAAGTTTAATATAACAAATATTGAATAAATTTAAGGGGTAATTTAAGGGTATTATATAATATATTTAATCTATAAAGTTCCATTAAAGTATGGATTTATAATCAATACATTTAAAAATTATGGATGTATACATAAGTAGGTACCATATATTGCAAAACATTTATATTATGTATTAATATTTTATAAAGACCATTTAATTGTTTTAGTCAAAAAGCTAATAGGAAATTCAGTTTAGTGTGTTATAATTATAAATAATTTATCAACCACAGATAATTACATTTATATATATATATATATATATATATATCATACTATATTTCTTTTTATATAGTTTGTCAATGTTGAATGAAAGGAAAATTATTATCGCCAAAAAAGGAAATTCTATTTAACTTAAAACGTTTCTTCAAAATATAAATATGTATACAAATTATAATATTCGCCAATTTCTAAATTTACTAAACATTGTTTGATTATTGTATGAGAATTATTTTAATTTTATTTAATTATTTGCCATGTGATTGTTTATATATATATTACTATTGTATAGAGGTTTTTAATATACAACAATTAAATCAAAGAGTTCTTACAATATTTTTGAAACAATTTGAAAAATCTTTTTCGTTAATGTTGCGTTTATTGACTATGGAACGATTTTTTACAGAATTACAATGAATAAACCATAGGTATGAAAAAACTGTGAATTTATCATTTTTCTTTAATCGTTTGATGAGAATTTACGTGTTCATCGAAAAATAAAAAAATTTAAAAATTACCTATCTAAAGTTTAAATAAAAATATTTTTGTATCATTTTCAATCTAATATAATAAGTAATTAAAATAATTCAAAGTTAAACTTTATCAAAGCTCATATTTGATATACAAGCGTTGTAGTATAATACAGGTTGTACCACAGGCGTTTATAAAAACTAATGAAATAGATGGAAGAGCCTATAAAAATTAAAATAAAACATTATATATTATGATCCCACAAAAAAATGAGAACGAGTGCTAAAACTCTAAAATAAAAATGTATTAATTTTAATTTATATAAAATTATGCAGAATTTCTTTCGGTATCTCTTTTCAAATTCAGTAATATATCATAATATACATTATAGAAATACAATATATATAATATCATTTTATAAGTAAATTAATTAAAATTGCATATTTTCACATACACCAGATAATGGTAAATATAACAAAAAAAGGAATAATAATATAACTAAAACTGTTTATTCTAAAAATATGATTATAGGTCAATATCAACATATTAATATATTTTTTAGAAATTAAAAATATTATACTTATATCATACCATTATAAACAATTAAACTTTCACGGTAGGCTTTACCATAAGCTAAAATATATTAAACAATACTTTAAATTAAATCTTGAAATATTGTCATATAAATAATAAACAAAATGTTATGGTAAATATTAAATATATTGTAGCTACTTAATGTGTGGAATACTGATATGACATTTTTAAGTCGGATAATACCTATCATATTATAATTATGTATTTCGCAGGCTAAGGCATATTTAAGTACAAATTTTGGACTTTTTTAACACAACATTTTGACCATGTTTTAGAATTCATAATTAACTAAAATAGATATAGCTAATTAATATAAATATATATTTATATATATTTAGAAATATTTTTAATATACTCATTTAATTGTTAGTTTTTACAACAATACTTTCTATAGTATCAGAAATAAAGTGAATATTCATAATATTAATGAATATAACTAGTAGTACTTACGCGTGGTAAAAACTTCTAAAAATATTTAAATAATAATATTATTAATATTAAGTAAATATTTACTTCTAACCTAAATAAAAATTCAATTACTACCTACTAAATATGGGATTACAAAGACATAGATCAGAAAAATTTTTTTATTTATTAGTGCTCTAATTATAACGTAAACTAACATTTCAATTCTAAATATAAAGGCACATTTCACTCAGGAATTTAAAAATAGCTCGCCCTGAGGTTTTTACCAAGAAATCTGCAAAACGAAAATTTACACCAATCATACCCTTATAATATAAGATCAATATGAAATTAGAGGAAAGCTTATTGGAAAATATTAATTGCTGATTATATAATTATAACCGCTGAATTCCAATAAAATTTACCTAATATTGACTGTATATTGGCGTTATTAGAGCATACATCAGTGGTTCTTAACGGGGGTGGTATCGCCAGCTATTTTCCACCCAGTTTCTCTGGGGGGTAATTGTTTTGAAGGGGGCGATGAGTTTTTTCAAACTCGGAGATTAAAAATAATAGAATTTATTAATATTATATAACAACACTACAAATAATTGAACATGAAATCAAAATAGTTGTAATTGCGTACGCTATACAACGGCATACGGCATGTTATCTAATCGCATTTTACGTATCGCGAACGTCTTGTTTATAATAGATTTATTTTTACATTTTCAACCATAACTAGACTATTGTATACTGTACCTTGCAGTGCGCGATTGATATCGCTACGGTGAACGTCGAGCTTTCGAATAAAGATTGTGTTTTTCTGACGAAATTAACAGACTTAATTTTAACTAAGTAATTTAAAATATGAATATTTTTATAATGAGTGATCATAGTGGAAAAAAGAAGTGCCATCAGTATTTAGTAGAGTACCTAAAGTTTGGTTTTATCGCGTCAACACTTAATGTACAGTTACCGTTTTGCCTTATATGTGAAAAACCCTTTTCTAATAAGTCAATGAAGCCATCAAGATTGAAAGATCATTTATCAAAAATTCATTCCGATAAACTGGAGAAACCACTTTCGTTTTTTCAGGCTCTTAAAGCAAAAATTAAAAAACGGTCTACTGTGAATAGTTTATTTAAAAAACAAACATTTGATCTTGATAAAGGACTTGTCGCTTCGTACAAAGTGTCTTTATTGATAGCAAAAAACAGTAAACCTTATTCAATCGGTGAAACTCTTATTTTACCGGCTCTCAAGGAAATAATCGATACTATGCAAGGAGAAGGTACTAGCAATAAGATGATTAAGTCAATTCCTTTGAGCAATGACACTGTCTCCAAAAGAATTGATGAAATGGCAGACGACATCGAAAACAAACTTATAAATTATTTAAGAGAAAATAATTTTGCACTACAGATTGACGAATCAACTGTCACAGATAATAAAGCTATATTACTAGCTTACGTGAGGTTTATTAATGAACGTAAAGAAATCATCGAGGAAGTATTGTTTGCTACAAGTTTGATCACTGATCCCAAAGGGTTGTCGATTTTTCAAGCGGAGGAGGAATATTTTACCAGAAAAAATGTCCCCTTAACAAATATTATTGCATGCGCAACGGATGGCGCTCCTTCAATGACCGGTCGTCATGTTGGGTTTATATCCCACCTAAAAAAAGCCGTCCCAGGTGTTATTTGTGTTCATTGTGTTATACATCGCCAACATTTAGCTGCTAAAAACTTAAGCGATGTCCTGCACGAAACCCTTCAATTCGTCATAAAAGCTGTAAACAAGATTAAAGCAAATTCACTCAATGACCGCATGTTTCGAGAACTGTCATGGTAATGATGAAGATTTTGAAAGATTACTTTTGCATACTGCAGTAAGGTGGCTTTTCAAAGGAAAATCTTTGTGTTGATTTTTGCATTATTTGACTCTATCATTGGATTTCTCGATAAAATTGATCTTGTCTTAAAAGACAATTTGAAGCAACGAAAAATTGAGATTGGGTACCTCACAGATATTTTAAAAAAAATGAATGAAGTCAATTTGAAGCTTCAAGGGAATAAGATGAACTTTATCAAAGCCAAATGAATAATTTCCTCATTCTTTTTTAAGTTTGATCTTTACAGAACAAACATAAATCTTCAAGAACTGAGTCAGTTTCCGAATCTCAAGTCATGTTGAGACGCAAATGGTTTAATTCCAGAAGACAAAATTCTAATTTTCACTGATTATATTTTGCAGCTCAAAAAAGACATGGCATCAAGATTTCAAGACCTACTTGAGTTACAAATCTGTAATTGGATTTTAGATCCATTTTCGTTTGAATCTGTGGAAGATCTCGAACCTCATTTACAAATGGAGTTTATTGATCTTAAACACGACTGTGAGGCACAACTTGTTTTTAAGCAGGTCGGTTATGAGCTTGCCTGGATCAAGCTTAAAGACACTTATCCACAACTATGGCAACAAGTTAAATTGTTGCTTCTCTCTTTCCCGTCAACGTATCTAGTTGAAAAAGGATACAGAGTTGTTGTTCAGCTTTCGACGAAACAAAGAAATCGGTTGGACATTTGCAACAAAGGTGATCTACGTTTAGCTTGGACCAATATCGAACCAGACATCGCCACATTAGCAGCTACTCATGAGGCTCAGGGCAGTTATTGATAGGTATAATTTTTATATATTATAATTTTTTTTTTCATAGTTAAGTAAATCTTTTTGTATAGTAAAGTAAAATTGTTTTATTAAGTGGTGTAAAATATAACCATTAGTATCTAAAAATAGGAGTTTTTACTTTAATTAATAATGTTATAATATACTGATGAATAAATAAATATATATATATATTATATATATTTATAAGAAGAAAATTTGATTTTGCATGATGGGGGGTTAGCAGTTAGTTATTACGATAAAGGGAGCACCGCTGAACTAAAAAAAGTTAAGAACCACTGGCATACATTATTAGAGCTTTCTAAAAATAGTAGTTTCCCTAGTAGGACCAACAATCCATTTAAATTTTCAATTAACTTCACTGTTCACCCAATTAAAAAAAAACAGAGAAATTACTATAGTTTTTAATTAATCGTTTAGAGCTACTAAAAATATTTGTGAATTCGAATATTATATAAAATTCAATTAGAATTACTGAAAGTACTAAAAATAATTTTTTTCTTTTAAAATAATCTTAAAGATTTGGGGGCATCTTTAAAAATCATTTTGAATTTCTGAGAATTATTATTGATTATGGTCATTATTGACTTCTAGCATATTAGTATCTTTTTAAATTACATCCACCTGTCTCTGTCTTGAAGAACCTAAAGATATTTTACTCTCCAGTGTCCATTTTGTCAAATTCCTGATAAGATATTCATCTTCTCATTCTAAATAACGAGACCAGTTTATTCTCCTGCTTTTCATTATTCCAATATAATGTCTGTAACTTCTAACATACTTCTTACTAGATATATCTAGGTACTAATATTCTCCTGCGTTCTGGATTATCTTAGGGCAAAATATTTTTTTTATTCTCCTAAATATTTCCTAACTGTTTTCGTCTACTTCTGTCGTAGAACAGGTTTTACACGAATATAGTACAATGAGGTAAATCATAATTTGATATAGAGCGTACTTGGTTCTTACTGACAATCATGTAGATTTAAAGACTGTTTTTAAGACAAATATGAGTTTATTAGTCGCTTTTATTCTAATCTGAATTTCCATGTGATGATAACCCTGCGGTCATCGTATTTATATTTACACTTGAGAATTTAATGTTATTTACTCATTATATTTCCGAATCTTGTACTTGCAGGCTGTGCTTCAGTATATTTTCGTATTATAGTATTTTCATTTGCAGTTAGATCAATATGCATAATTTTTTTATATGATTTTTATATGATGTGTGTTATTAACTAAAGAACTTCTACTGATTTCACTAACATTAAAATATTATTGCTACTAGTTTAATTCCTATTTAGTTTAGCAGTTTAAATTATATATGTGTGTGTGTGTGTGTGTGTGTAATTAAATGTTTAGAGGAAATTCCTTAAAAATAACTTACTTATTGGATTTTGCGCATGTTCAAAAATGTCACTACCTTAATAATATTGATATAATATAATATAATATAATATAATTTGTTTCAAAGAAAATATTACGTTTTCTAAATATCTATTGCGATTATAGATTTTTTGTGTAGTACCTACAAAAATTTTACACTATGTAACAGAAAATGTCATATTTTCATAACCTTACGCTGCTGTTTACACGTACATGTCCCCAGCCCCCCCCACATTATAAATGTAATATTTTTTATACCCAAATATTTAGCATGTATTTGTATGACCACTTTCACAATTTGAATGAATTTAGTTTGGGAGTATTAATAACTTTTTAATGGTGGGGGAGCTGGAGACATATGTCTACAGTTCTCCTCCATAGGAAGAAACATTTTTTCACTTTTTTCTTTATGCCAAAATTTAGAATGTAATTAAAATTCACTAAAATGCAATTGTCATTATTTTCCATGCAACATCCGTTTATCGAATTCGTGCATTTCCTAGACCTCCCCCCCTCCACACATTACAAAAAGTGAATGAAAGTTGAAAGACGAATTTTGCTTTAAACTTATTAAAAATTAACATGGTTCTAATTTTTTCTCCTTATCAATTAGTATTTTATTTTGATCCCAAATATGATAGCATAATAATAATTTGACAAAAATATTTCCTTTTGAAACTATAACAAAATAAAAATGAGAAAAACTTGACACTTAAAAATATCATATTTTTTGTAATAATATTTTTCATAATATTTTATTTATGTATTTCTTTACTGTATATAATATGGCGCAATCCGATTCTTATCATTTAATTTATATTTGAAGTTATATTTACGTTATAACTTTATAACAACTATTATAGTGTCGTAATTTATTGAATATTTGGCAAAAATTGACTGACCATCCTACAGTTGAATTTTTTTTTTAATAAATAGTATATTTTCTCCCAATTTAATGAAAGTAAAATAATAATTAACGCACAAAATCATACGTGTCATAATGTTTATTCAAATCTAAAATATCTTCCAATATGTTATGAAATGTCACTTTGGGTAATACGTTAAAAAAAAAACACCCATTTTGAAGATAACTTTGAAAGGAGAATTAATCTTCATTTAAGTATTATATTTCATAGATATATTTGCTATTACAAAGTTCATAATATAAGTTTATTCAATTGTAAAATATAATTAATGTATATATATAATACTATTGAAATACCTATATTTATAAAAATGTACTTACTATTTAGTGAATTAGTATCAAAATGATCTTCACTTATCTCAACTGTTAATAATAATTTTGTGAGTAACTGTGTTAGTATATAATATATAAATATTATCATCTCTAAATTAACTAATATTATAAACTTAAAATGAACTTACTCATACATAAATCTGTAAACATAGTAGGTATTTAATATGTTATATTTAAAATTCAATAATATAAATAACTGATATTTATATGTATGTAGTAGTAATATAAATTTAATTGACTTTCATAATACATATTATCTTAAAAAATGGTATTTGATGAAAATATTTTTATAAATATCTTGTATAATTAATAAACCTTGTATGTATATATGTATATTTAGCTCGATCCACTCAATACTATTATTATTATTATTTTATTTTTTTTGATTGTCCGATGTGGTAACTATTAATGATTTTGATAGTTTAAAAAACAGATTTTTCTTAGATAGATTGTACTCAACTTTTTTAACATAATGGTTATAGTAACCTTAATTTATGTATCAGTGCCACTTAACGAACGAATTATTTTAAATACATCTATAACTGATATTATTTGGTTGAATCTTTTTTTTAAGTTTTGCTGAAATATATTATAATATATATTTCTGTATATTAAAATAATAGTTGTTAAAATTTTTGTACTGAAATTAACCA
>JAIPRL010006582.1:0-26694 GCA_025469235.1 Pemphigus obesinymphae
ATTTTTGAATATAAAGAAAACTTAAAATCCTTGTTTTAAATTATAAACGTGTTCGCGGGTCACTTATCAAAAGATATTATCATTGTTCGGATATCAATTTATTGCTGTGATATCAATTTATTCTGTGATTAAACTCTACTCTATTCTTATCTACTTTATCCAACTCACTACACTACTCTACTCTAACTCCGAATATTCGAACTCATCCTTGAGGTTCTATAAGTGTAAAGGTACAATATTTATATATCGTATCTTTTATAATATTTTTATTATAGTTAATTTATTATTGCCGTTTTCAGTTTTAATATCCCGCGTACTCCTCCTAAGTGATGTCGTGTCATCGTGTATGAATTATATTTTAGACATTTTGTTTTGTTTTCGTGCTGTCAACTTAATATTTTAAGACAAGTTTTTTAATACAATTTTATTATAAATATAAAACTAACATAATATACCTATTTTATTTTAAATTGCATAATATACATTATAGACAATATACTATTGTACTCGTAGCCAGTAGGTACTATAGTAGGTAGTAGGTACCAGATATATTTATTACCTACCTATTTTTCTAATAATTTCTAAATGAATAATATAAATGTTATTTTGGTTTTTAATATCATTATTTCGGAAAACACGTTGACCTCTGGCTTTTGGGTCTGTGAAAATAATGCTAAATATCGAAAAACGTTACTTAGGGTTTTTATTTTTATACTAACCTTAAAATACATCCCGCAGTCATACCTCAGATTTTTTTTAATTTTCTACCCCTTTTCAACTCTTCCTATGACTTGGGTCTAGACAAAAAAAAAAAAATCAGAATATCGAAAATTTTTAAATTCTATATAGGTAGTAGGTAGTAGGTACCGATTTTATTTGTATTGTATAACAATCGAATAAAATATTTTTACCTAAATTTGTGGTTTGAAAAAAAAACATTTAAAAATAGGTACCTATACCTACATTTTATTCTCACTTAAGTGTATAGAATTTTTTGATATTCTGAGATTTTTTCCTAGACCCAAGTCATAAGAAGAGTTAAAAAGTTGTGGAAAAATTTAAAAATTCGAAGTTATGACTATATTATACTTTTAAGATTAGTATATAAATAAAAAACCCAAGTAACCTTTTTTGATATTTGGAAATTTTTTTCTCAGACCCAAAAGCCAGAGTAAACCGGAAAACAAGTTTAAAATAGTTTATGGAATTATAGTTTATTATAATAAATAGATAAATAATTAGAATTATAGTAAATACGTTTAGAAACCGGAAATTTAGTATACTCTCATAATACTTTTTTCGAACTTGTTTATATATGGATTAATTATTATTATGATAAAATATAACGATATAACAAATTATTAATTTTTTATTTGATAACAAATTCGGTTGCATCTGAGTTGGGTCCTGAAATTAAAACTGCAGGAAATATCAAAAAAACAAAGCTCACAAATAAAATATATATGGAACGAATTTTCTATAACAAAAACCATCTCATTAATGACTCTAAAAATGACTCCTTAACACCTTCTACCCGAATAGTTGTTTTTAGAAGAAAAACAAAAAAATAAAAATCATTGTAAAATTAATAGATTCCTTGCTTCGCTAAAAATTTTGAAATGAGTAATTTTTCGTCATCTATTACATGAAAAATACACAATTCAAATTGGTTAGAAATATGAGTGTTTACAGTTATCTCGAACACACTGTATAATGAATATAGTTTATATATATATATATATATATATAACCGGGAGAACGTCAAAGGACTTCGCGGTCATCTGCTCGCCTTTGTCTAATCGCTATAATATATTTTAACGTTTTGACAGTAAAAGCCGTTCTATGTATCATTTTGAATTATAATCCTTCGGTTATAGATTATTATTAATATTTTCATTGCTATAATAATTATAGATAATATTTTGCAAGTACACTTTTTTCGAATTAAATACTATATTATATAGTATATATATATATATGATTATAATCTGTGAATATTTACTAATAATGTGTTTGGTCAGGGCTTAAAGTAGAAATTAAGTGGCATGGGAGATTGCGATCTCTAAAATATTTTGAGCGTCTTCTAAACTCCAAAAAGGCTATGATTAGCAAATATATTGTTGAACATTCAACTGCAGGTTTCATGAAAACGCTTTAATTGCTTAGATTTTTTCATTGTAATCGAATTCGAAATTTTCAATATTGTGAATAAATTTCAGGTCTTAAACATAACCGTTAACCTCAAAAATCGAAATATTTAATTAATAATTATTCAAGTTTAAAAATTAGTGAATTCTGTATAGGACTGTTGGGATTAAGAAAATTGGAAAATACCGAATGTTTTCAATTTTGTTGGATAAAAAGACATTACGTAGAATGTTTAAAAATTAGATTATTACATTTTTCAGTCATCTTGTATCATACGTCATAAAATTTGATAAAACTATAGTTTTTGAAAATGTCGAAATAAATAATTATTTGTAAAGAAGGAAATGATTTTAAATTAACTTTGAGCGCAACAGTGTATCTTTTGGAAAAAATTTTAAACCGTGGAATGCATTGTAGTGTTCACAGAGTTAAGAGAATTTTCGAGCCATTTTGCGCTCCCTTTAATTTTTATTCTTATACCGTATCGTCCATAATTTTGAAGACACTAGGTTAACTAGGAAAACACGTAGCTTAAACATAAATTGTATGTAAACTGAACCAATTATACGCGGTATATCAAACCTGAAAACCGATTGTTGTTTTAAAATTACATTCATACGTATATGGTTGTTTTCTAATATTTATCCGAAATGAATATTGCAGTCAAGTATCTATAGTTTTTAAGATACGTAATCACGAGGGCTTTTAAATTTAATGTTATACAATTCGTCTTAAATGTAGCTATCAGTAAATCATCCAAAATGTATATAATAGCCAAAGTACGAAAATTATTGATTTTTACTTTTTAATGTTCTGTTTCTGAAAGTGCAAACGGAATACGTTGCTTCCTAACCTTTGATGTTGGTTGTATATCTCGGAGAAAAACTATTGATTATAGTGAAATTTGTTAAGGTAGTTTATTGTTAACCCCCATAGTATATACTAAGAGCAAGTTTAATATTTAGATACCGCATTATGTTAATCTTATTTATTTTTGTTGCAATCGTATTGTGTGGGCCAAATTAAATCTCGCGATTAGAAGCTTATAAAAATTATTATTTTATCTTACATAATATATTATAGTATTTTAGATAAATTTATTTGACCCACCTTAAAAATAAAATTAAATAAATGTGTCTTTCTGGTTACATAAATATTGAAAATAAAGATTATTAATACGTTTTAGTTCATGTCGACGGTATAGGTGTTTTTTTCTTGTTAGTAAGCATTTGAGGTCATAGAAATGTGGCTTGTTGTGTTCTATAAGTGACGTATTTTATGTTTTATTATTTATTTGAAAATAAAGACTAATCCGATAGAAAATGACTGGCACAATATTGACGTTAAATACATATAAGTTTTGATGGAGGTTAGTCGGTTTTTTCGTTATAAAAAATGTACGCTATGGTTACGGTGGGTACCTACATACCTACTATAGTACTTTGCCGGTCAAAGTATCAATATGAAAATATTATATTCGTGAAGAATATAAAAAAAAAATTGTTATTCTTAGGAAAAAACCAGCGAATTTAATGAATTATTATGTTATTTTATTTTTTTTAGAAACATTTTACTTTTATTTTTAATCAAGACATTTTTAAAAACTGTATCATACAGAAATTTATTTGAATTCGTTAAATGTTACAGCGTGATGGATATATTCGTTTTTGAATTGTAAGCGTACAGATCTTTTAATAGATTCGAACGTGTCATATACTTATAGGTATTAGGCCATCTACACACGGAGCTACTCGAAAGAAACTGATTTGTGACGCAAATACTAATCAGTCTCTATTGAGTTGCCTGTGTAATCAAATTTAAATGTGTAATCAAATAAAACATTGCAAACGGCGATACTGGTTAGTAATCAGTTAGTACCTAACGCGTTAGTGATAAGTTTCAAGTGACTCGACTGTCGCGTTATTTTCAAGTTCCGTCACTTCAGTTTAACAAATTTCTGTGTGAATTTTGTGTAGGTACCTATATTTCCGATATACTTGCTGGTGAACAGTGAATATTTTTTTCTTTTCGTTATTATTTATTCTTTTTTAATTATTACTATATACTATAGTTATTGATCAAAGGTATTTCTAAGTACCAAACTCAAATTTGGAATTTCAAAAGACAAAAAATAATTTTTATCCTTATTTAGGCAGTATAAAACATATTTAAGCGTAAATACATTTTACTCCTATATTTGGTCGACAAAGGGTTGACACCGAACATGAATGTTTCTAAATTAATGATATGACGAATATATTACAACGATGTGTCCATAACTACACAGAAGAAACCACTGATTTCGATCAATTTCTAGTAGCCTCATGTGTGGATCTGTGTCACTAAAGCGTTAGTTTGAATCACAAACCAGTCACGTTTCTTTTGAGTAGCTCCGTGTGTAGACGGCCTTAGGCAGTGTGGGTACTATGAGCCCATAACGGGCAGAGGCTTATCGTGAAATAGACGGAGGGTCGTGCAATTAAAAAAAAAAAAAAAAAAAAAAAAACAATAAAAAATTACATTATTAATTGTTAAAAGATGATTACAGGTTCAAATAAATAAGAATAAGACAATTGGTCAAGTTAAGTTAAGTTAATTTATTAAGATTTAAAGAGATGAAATTTATGACCCAGGTGGGATACATATTATGGTTTATACAAGTTAAAAGTTATTGAACGTTTGAATGATTTGTTCACGTTATTATTTAAGTTATTTTAAAAGAAGGAATCGTTAAATTAAGGTAATATCGTTAGAAATAGGTGAATATTAACATATTACACGGAACGTCGAAACAGAGAGAAAAATTAAATAAATCAAATAAAAAGGTACATAAAAAAAAACTGTATTGGTACGCTACCTCGACTCAGGGACGGCGTTACGAATTGCGGGGCCTCAAGCAAATACATTTTTTCCTCGTTTCTTTATAACTTTGTTTTGTTAGGCAAGAAGAAATACTTTAAATAATCGCGTGGCGAAAATTATGCGTAAAAAGGAATGAATAAAAAAATATTGTGTTTTTCTTCTCAATAAAATGTTATACAAGCAATTGCTTAGGTCGCGTTGTGCCCTTCCGCTGGCCTTGCCTCAACTTACGCCATACATGAAATACACAAGTCTCACGATATAGATTGCCGGGGCTGAATAAGAAGAACACATGGTGCTTAAAGTTCGGCTGAACTTGGGCTGAATTAAATAAAAAAAAAAATAAAAAAAAAAAACAGGAATACAGTAATAATAGGATACGAAAACAATATTAAACAATGAAAGGATCGCAGTCCTTTGTTGCCCGTTACGGCAGAGCAACGAACAAGGGATGAGCGTGACCAGCGTGATGGCAGTTGTGGTCTCGATTCTCTGGAATTTTCGTTGACGCGTATCGTTGGACGACGAAACAGCAGGGAAAAGAAAATTTAATTTGAAATTACCGGGAAAGTTTACGGTATTAAATTGTATGATGTTACAGCCTAATATTATAAAGACGAATATTTGATTTACGCAAATTTATTTTATTAAAATTAAATTAACTCGAACTTTAAATACTTGATAAATATAGCATTAATAATAATTTGGTAAAAAAGTTAAAAATATAAAAAGTAATATAATTATCGATCAAAATGTGACATACTTATATAATATTATATATTATTGTTATGTATAATTTATATTGTTTTTTTTTTTTTTTTTTTTTTTTTACTAAAAAATTTAATTTATCAAAATATATTTAGTTTGATTTAATTATGGTTTTACAATGATGTTTATTTTTTTATTTTCTAGAAACTACCTACTTTTCAACCAGAATACTTGATCTAATCATTATACATTTGTCCGATAGATAATGAATTTCTTCAGAAAGATATTTTAAATACGTAATTATTCGATTTTTTTCTATAAATTCTAACAAATAAACTGCTGGAATTTTCAAAGAGAGTAGGCATAATATATTCTTAAAAAATTTTTTTACACATTTTTTATTTTATTGCAGCTTTCCAAACGAAATTCTTTAAAACTGAATAAAATATAATTTCACGATATTATTACTTTTGAACACTTTGACCGGTCAGTCATCTATAGGGTTTGATAAACGACGGGCAGCCGGTTACAATACCAAAAAACCAGTCAGGTCAGCCAAAAAATACCGGTTGGCCACCTTGCAGGGTGGTTATCACAAATAAAATTATTGACAAAACCCAAATTAAATTACCTAATTAAAATCGAGATAAATTAACGAATTTAATGAATTAAATAAAAACATCATTTATAAAACAAGTAGTTTTTACGCTTCGCTCAGAATCTAAACTAAGATTAAAATCATTTATACGTACCATATTTCAATAAAAATCTTTATAATCTGCTCATTATGTATTGTTATATATATAGTATATTAAACGTTTACTTTGTTCGAGTACTATTCGAGCTTTAGGTCTGTATTTTTTTTTTTTTTTTGTTTTTCGACCGAAAGTTTTGGCCTATATACCATATATATACATCGAATAAGAGCGCAGTAGGTTAGGTATATAGACGTTTGTGGTGTTTGCGCGGACTTCTATTAATAAGGCTAACGGAGTTTGAATAGTTTCCTTTATACAAATACACCAGTTGAAAATTTTTAAACGCCATCGTATGTGGCCCACGCGATAATAACATAATATTATTATATTTGCATTGAAATAGTTAACGAACTCGCATAATATTAAGAATATCATTTGTTTGTTTTGTTTTTCAGACCGGCTGTATAGAAATATGATCCGTATAGTGTGGCCGATTTTGTTGTTGGCGCTGATTTCGACCGCTACGTATACCGTCCACGCCAAGGTACGCAAAACTATTATTATCATGTTTGTAAAAACGGTAAACGCTGTAAAATAATATTAGTGTGGTATTATAGTATACACCAGGGTTGGGGTGGCCGATTTTAATACACTATTGTGTACAGATTGTCGCGGTCGACAGAAAAAAAAAAAAAGAAAAAAGGTCAACAAACAATAAAATACATTTTACATTGTACATGCGTGTTACACTTTTTTTTTATTACACTTTCATTTACAATATAAATAGTAAGTATTGTTCGATTTCGCACAGTTTTACACAACACGTATTTTAATATATTTGATTGCAAACCATTACTTATATTACCATTACTTTTAACTTGATATTATTATGTTTATTTAATTATTCAATGTGTTGTTAGTGCTTGCATTTGATTTGCTAATTTCAAAGCTAATATCTGCAGGCTATCTTCAGAATGCATATCAGTCAAACGCGATCGATACTTACTTTTGGATTGAAGTAAATACGAAAAGGCCGGTTAACATAGACATGTCGATCCAAAACAGGAATATATATGTGTATAGACTCGGCACATCGTATCAAATCGGGAAATTCTTCCCTGCTTACCGTATGCCAAAAGTCATTTTCTGACGATCTACCTAACTGATTATGTTTATTGTTACTGTCATTGCCTCATTGCGGACTGGTTCGATTTATCAATTTATACGAACGCGATAAAGACCGTTAATAGGAATAAATAAGGGATATCCATCAGATTACATAGTACTTACAATGTAACTATATACCACGGTTCGAGTGGTTACCTCGATTTAAGATATACAGGTTGCTCATCGGCCCATGTTAAATAGTAAACCAATGTGACTTATAAACTGAGAATCTAGATCAGCTGACAAAAAAACCACTACTAGCGCTCCTAGCAGTATTACGAGCTGTATTATCAATACAATCGTGAATATCGTGATGTAATCAATGATTTTATACAAAATATTTATTATTATTATTATAGTACAACTATTACTAATAATAATATCCCCTGACACTATTTTATAATTTTTACCGCTAGGAGCGCTGCAAGTGGTTTTATGGAGTGTCAGTTTTTGGGTCATATAATCGGTATTTGATGAGTAACCAGTATATCTTAAATCGTGGTGGTTACACAACGACGTGCGATAAGACGTCCTTCGTAGATTCTTCCTAAAACCACCAAAAACTCACGTCACTGCAGCGCTATCTATTTTGTAATATAGTGCCACGGGAAATAAAAGCCTATAGGTAGTGTAATAATCTGCCACAAGGGCGCTAGTATGACGTGAGAAAACTGATATCATCAGCGGACATTTTCGTCCGGATTTCACAGTGAGTTGACATTGGCCGTTGTGTAACCATTCTATCTAAAGCCGTGACCTATACGTATAGCTACTCAATACCAGTGTATATTGTGTATAATCTCGTTTTTCATAGTTATTTATTGCCCTTTTCTACATCCAATTTTTATATTCGTGGGTTAAACAAAAATACACAAATTAAAAAAAAATATATTTCATTTGTTTTCTGAAAAAAATCCAAAACTTCGAGAAAATGCGAAAGGGAGTCGCGACCGACCTGTTACCACCCCTGGTATACACCACTAATGGGGGATGACATGTAAAAGTAACCGAAAACGACTCATAAGTATACATGGACAATTTTACGGACAACAGTTGGTCAAGTGGGTAATCAGCTATATAATAATCGATTAAACAGTAAAACTGTTAAGAAATTGGTCACATTGGTATATAAATATTATTATATTATGGGTATATACATATACCAGGTACCGTGTATTACGTGTTTCGAGAGTAAGTAGATATATATTCCAAATTATAGTCGCACACACATTTTCTGCAAGGGGTGTCGGTACACTTTTACAACATGCCCACCACCTATTAAATACATCAAAAACAATTTTGAAATTAATTTTGTCGACAAAATATTGGAATAATATTAGTGTCTATCATCCACCACACATTATTATAAGGGTGTCGACTGACACCCCTGTACCCCTCCGTGGGCGCCACTGTAGGTCGCACAGGGGCGAACACCCCGAACTCGACACATGTGACAATGTGGTCGAAAATCCGGTTTGCCCCCATAAAAATTAAAAGCCATTTTCCTAGTTCGGGGAAAAAGCATTTTTTTTTTTTTGAAATACTTTACAAGACTGGGATGTTGGGATGTATTCGTTAAATATTTTATAGCTTAATTTAACGTGGAACGGAACAATCGTAATAATAATAATAATAATAATAATAATTAATATTTGAAATGTACGAAAACGAATTCTGTCGTGTGGCCGTGTGTGATAATCTAGCGGTTAAATCTATAGGCGGTCATTAGCGTACAGCTCATTTTGTCTAAACGCCTTTTAAAAGGCCCCGCGTTATTATACAGGAGGCTTTCGCGCAGCGCACGCGGCGAGGATGAACGCGACCAGCAATATACGACCGGCATACAAATTGGACGAGCGCCATTTTATAAATACTCGCCCGCCCTTATTTTTGACATCCCGCGCCCGTAGCTCTTTTATGCCAAACTATAACGTTATAGAGCTTTTACTACGGACCTTTAAATTATAATGATAATACGCGACGTTCAGCGACCAGAAATTTTCGAATCGTAATGATTAGAAGTTTTAGGAGTAATACAAACAATACAATATGGAAGGCTCAACGGTTAGGTACGCGTACAGTCTGGTTATAATGTCCCGAGGGTGGTTATAGCGGTGGTTGGTGCTGGGGTGCCCTAACCCCTCTAAGTTTTCGTAAAAAGTCCGAAAAACGAAGTTCGGGCGGCAAAAACGGACCGACCTTTGTCGGCAAAAGCGGAAAAAGTCGACTATTTTTTTTCCTTATTTACGATTTGAAGGAAGTTTTTTTTTTTTTTTTTTTGAAATTTTAACCGACAAGTTTTTAAGAGTAGTTGGCTATATTTTTTTTATTTTTTTTCCAATCTTCACCCCCCCCCCTCCTTTATCCCAACCATACATATTTTTTCGGGACGGCCCCGATAATATGTCATCAAATTCAATTATACATTCAGTTTTTATATTTTCAAAACGCTATTGTATTATATAGGTTTTAATAATGCGTATTGGAGTATTCGGCTAATATAATAATTATTGTCAATTTGTACGATTTAAATGGTGTTTATATATTATATAATATTGGTAAGACGTTAAATACGCATCATGTATTATAATGTAAATAAAATTATTTTAATATCTCTATATATGGCTATAGGTTGTTTTTTATTTTTTATTTTTATATTAAACATTTTAAATTTATAGTTATAGTTCTATTTTTTTTTTTTTATAACAAAAATTAATAAACTTAATTATTGTACTGCACTAAAAGTTAAGCGACGGATAATTTTATGTAACATGCATGATTAATGATTATTGTAATTACTCGTTCAAAGCATTATGTAGAAATTCACTATGCACTTTAAATAATGATGTATTTACGTATACATATTAATATTATACTCTCTGTAAAACAATAATTGTTAGATATAGGTACGTTGGGTAAATTTTAACTTAGTTAATCTTTACAAATGAGTAGTTAATTGATTACTTCACAAAATGAATTTTAAAATGAAATTAGTGACATTTTACAGTACATTTTACGGTTCAGAATATAATATTGTTCTACGCTAAATTATTGTAGTTTGCGAATTTGAATATTTATCAATGATTATAGCTGGAAAAACATAGGTTTAAAAATAATTGTCATTCGTTGCAAGTAGGTTTGTAGTCGATCACTATATTATATATTACGATGCTTTTACTACATTCGCAATAAAATAATTCCAATATTAATTACTAAGGTGCGGATTTGAATGAAAAATACATTTTTTTAGTGAATGGTCAGCTAGGGCAATGACTTCTAAGTACAAAATTCGATTTACACATCAAAGAGTTTAAAAATGAAACTTTTATTTTGCATTTTTTTTTTTAACATTTTGGGGTCTTAAAGTACTTTTCGAGAATTTTTGAACATTTTTCTATTTTCAAGTCATTTTTTATAAATATTTTATCCTTGGACTATGAATAAATAAATAAATAAATAAATAAATAAATACCTACCTACTATTTAAGGTTGAATAAAAAGTTTTAAAAATATATATAAAAAGTGTAAAAAATTTATCTTGTTTCGTAAATTAGTCATTTTTAGTAGTACTTAATTCTCAAAGTTATGATAATGTCAATAATATCCGATAATATGGTGGTATAATATAGGTAATCTCATACATCGCATATAACCTCGATAACGTTAAGTATACAATATGGTTAAATAATTAATATAAAACTAATTTTAAATTATATTTTTTAAATAATATAAAACAAAATTGCTCATAATTGTTTTTGTTGAATTTAAATATTTAGTGTATTTTTTTAGGCAATAAATCGTAACTTTTTAGGACATTTTTCTTATTTTTAAGAAAAAAAAATATATAAACAATTATAATAAAAAATTATAATTTTTCTTATTTTTTTATTTTTAAGTCATTAAAGTCCGTGTCCTATTAATTACCTACTCATTGCTTTATAGTATGAAAGTATAAAATCCATAGAGGCTAGGTAAGTATATTTAGCGGTGTATATTTATATTGCATTTTAAAGTAAATATTATCATATCTTCGAAATTGTTTCGAGAATATTATTGCTTTAGAATGCCATTTAGAATGCCATAAAGATATAATGAACAATTTTAAAATTTAAATATCTTGAAGTTTATAAAGTTATTACGAAGTGCAAAATAAATATTCAACGGTAAATATATTTTTTGCATCATTGTATATTTAATTTTAAATATACAATTTTAATTATATTTGACGTTTTTAAATGTTTCAAATGTTTTTCGGTTTTAAATTAATAAAGTCCGAAAAATATGTGTTTTAGACAAATATTATTCTAATTATTTTACATACTTTGATAAGATGTAAATAATAAAATACTGCAGGGAATCAAGGAAATTCTGTATGACGAAGTGCGTTATATTATAGTAAGAACATCGATTGAAATTGAGAAATATCTTACTTCTTAACGTTTAAAAGAAAATTAGTTTAGGTAGTCTTTAAAATATTAATTAAATATAATTTTTAGTTAGAAATGTGATATAAATGACTCAGTTGAGTGATATAATTTGATAAATAAATTTGAATACCTTTTTACGGCCATGCCTACTAGGTGATGGTTTATTTTTTTATTTATTCTTAACACGTCTATTAGTGAATTGGAAAATTAACCTATAACATAAAACGATATATTTCTTAGATATTTTTTTTCTTTTAAGATAGAAATGATTATTAGTTATTAGCATATTAACTATCGAATTAGGTATATTAATTGAACTTAATTAAATACCTCCAGTTAAAATAAACCGACGATTTTACCGTATCAGTATATTAATAATGTAGGTATGTAATTTAATTACATTTTGAATAGCGATTTTTTTTTATTAGAACTCATTTTTTAATATGTATAATAACAGTCCCGTCTTTAAAATGCGAAGGAATAATTGATGTTTTCAGATGTTTATTCAGGCTTAAATAGAACGTTTTGCGAATTCGATAAGACGTAAATTTAGATCAAGAGAATCAACTGTAGTACGAGAAATTTTAGACTAAATGTAGGTAAAATAATATTTTCATTTACTCCATTTTATTATTTTTTAAAAACATCTTGAAGCAATACGTATAATATAATATCATTGAATAGTTTTTTTTTTTTTTTTTAATTTACCTTAAACTTTCGCGGTCTTTGTTTCAAGTCTTCCCCTCTGAAAATCAATTCACTGTTGAAATATTATTATAGAAAAATTGGGGTTATTCACACGGTGTAACATTCCGTCCCTCGTAGTATACTCATACAATATACATATTTAGTCCATGGAAATATTAGTTGCAATCCAAATCTATGACGTGATAACATTTAAGTATATTATATTTTCATGCCGACAAGGGTGTATTTTTTTTTTCACAGTAGTTTTTCCTGCACTATATTTGATACTCGACTGGAGTATTTTACATTTTCCTTCATTCAACTATAATAGGAGTTGCAATATTATGTATATAATGTTTTCGGACACGCATGTTGATACCTATATGGTAAACGAACCCCAAACTTCACTGGAACATCACGCGCGTCGCTTGTCGTCGGGGATAAAATATCAATATAGTTTCAACTTTTCAAGTTTTATTCATTTTTAAAAACAAACTATTGTAGATAATATTATAAATTGTTAAAAATAAAATAAAATCATTTTCTCGTCTGAGTCATATTGTAAATATTTTTTTTTGAATCTATTCTATTCCGTACGTAGTTTACAAACTTCACACTTTTTTCGGGAATATATTTTGATTTGACGATATTTAAGTTTCCGATATTATATATTTTTCAAAAATCTAATGTTTGAACTTGACATTTAAAACGAGTTTTCATTTTAAAACTACATTAATCGCCCAGGTGCCAAGCAGACAGTTTACGATTTAATTTACGAATATACTCGTATATATAATATGTACGCGAAAAAAACAATGTATTTAGTTTTATTATATATAATATACTTCAAGTTAAAAAATAAACCATCGTGTACATTAAGTATAGGTATCCGTATGTCTAATCTATGTCAACAGAGCTATAAGTATTGATTAAAAATTATTTACTCGAGTATTTGTTTTAATATATCGTTTCATAATTTTGCTTTTGAGCGCTTAAAAAAAAAAACGGTTTAACTGATTTATTCTTAATTGTGTATATATATTTTGTTCAAGTACCTACTTTTATAATTTTATTTTTACAGATTACATATCAATATATAATCTGCAAAATTAATACAATATTATTAAAAATTAATAATATTATACAATACATTATTCTTCAGCTAGCTAATAAAATAAATGTCATAAAATTTAATAATTGTATTTTCAATATTTTCTATAGACTTGTATAGTTTAGTTTATATATTAACTAGTAAATAATATGTTAAATCATTTATTTTTCTTTAATTAAAATAGTTATCGTCTTAAAGGATAATGTAAATGAAATTTGACAGTGACAACCGCGGGGAGTTGGCTCTCGTCGCAAACATATTTTGATCGAGGGAGAAAAAGTCTGTAAATATTTGTTCACCAGTATTGGCCAATGGTGATAACGCTTCTTCGCCGCTTCGTCCTATTGCCATCGTGGGTTTTATGAAATATGATTGATTATAATCGTATACTCTCCCCCGCAAAGAGTTTAAATCCTCTTTCTATATTATGTATATAGCCTAACTGCTAAGGCCAAATTCGCTGTATTAATCACAACATTAAATCCAGCTTATACCTCGCATAATATTCCTTAGTTTTTTTTTTTTTTTTTTTATCCTTATAGATATTACAACATTTTCATTTCACATTATATGTCGTAGATGAAAAATCATTTTGTATTTTATTTGGATTTTAAAAATGTAAATTTTATATTTATTAAGAATAATTATACGCGTAGGTTATTATCGTCGAAAAATAAAGTAGCAGCCGAAGAAAAATATATTCTGGTTGTATTTGAACCTTCGGAATAAATTTAATATTATATGGCCACTATATAAGTAGTATTTACTACAGTTTATTAACAATTTCGAATCACTATATAGCCTTTTTAATTTGGTATTGATCGATTTTTGATTGTATTTTTCGAACTAGTTCACCATAGATCGAAGTATAGGTACCTATTTTATTGGAATATTCGAGGTCGAATCGTTTGTTTTTTTTTTATATATAACATTTTGAAAATATACGCACATATTTTCAATATACAGAAAGAAGATAATATAGGTAGGTATGTACGTTTTTATTGAAATTTGTACACAAATTTAGCGAATGTAAAGTCAGGATTAAAATATTGTTTAGAGTTACTATAGTGGACCGATATTACCCCGATTCAGTACAAAAGTAATATTACTAGACTTTTTTTCAACTTTTGACTGGCTCAAAAATTTTTTTAAGTATATTTCCTGTGTTCTGCAAACAAGTACACTGTCAACAAATAGGTATTTGTCACCTCTATATAAAACCTATAACCTTTTACATATTGATAAAAATAATTTTCATAACATTAATTTTTTTTAGTAACCTATTACATTATAAAATATGGTTTGTATAGAAGAACTAATTGCATTATAATATGAATAATAAAAAAAAAAAAATCAAGGCAATTTTCGTTAGTTAAGTTAGTTAGTTATGGGGTGGATTTGGGTGAATGATAACAAAAATAATGGTCTGGACTTTAAAGTTGTGGTATAGTAACGGACTAGATAATTTAAGGCATAAAAGTAATTTATTCTTATTGTTTTTTTTTTATCATCACTATTAATTTTCAATAATATTTTATAAGGATTTTATACTTATACAACCATCAGATTCGCTGATCAGAAAAAAAAATATTAAATTATAATAAATTGAGGTGGTATGATGCAGAAAATTTTGATTTCGATACCCGATACTTGATATCCATTTTATATCCACTTTAGGTATACTCCAATACTCGTTTCTCTATATCAGGCTAACCCCAAAAAAAATGATGATTTTTTTTTCAGAGCGCTAATACATATTAAAAAAAATAAAAAGTAGGTCGTGTTTATGTTTTCCAATAAAGTATCGAACTTATAGTGAAGTTTATTAAGCATTTTCGTATATCTTCTAAAGCCTAAAATAAATCACACACACACACACACACACACACACACACACACACACACACACACACACACACACACACACACACACACACACACACACACACACACACACACACAACACACACCCACACACATATATATATATGTAAGAGATAATACTTATATAATAACTTATAATAAAACATTTTTTTTTATTCTTTATCTGTAGATAAAAATGATAAAAATAAAATATAATAAATAAATTAAAATCAACTTAAGTATTAAACTATTTTTAGATTTACGTTTAACTTAGGACTTTTTTTTAGTCTCATAGACCATGTCTATGTTAATAATCCTAGATTTAAAATATATTAAAAGATTTAAAAAGTGAGTTTAATGTTTATTTAGGTACTTAAAAATGTATAAATAATTTTCGATATAAGTATTGTCTATAATTATATATTTGTCATAGGTACTTATAAAAGTTAATTATGCTTTTTTTTGTTTGAGAATAAAATATAAAGACTGAATCATCCATTTTATATTCGATTAAGTCGTACTTATAATATTGTAGAAATGTTATATCTTATATAAAATTTTATGAGATCAATATATTTTCTTATACATTTTGCCCCAAGATGGTTATTAATGTAGTAATGGTATATAGTAATAGAAAAAAAATATGAAATCAGGAATAATTCAATATGCAAGTTTCAATTAAAAAAATACTTAATTCAACTTCAAAGAAGAAAATTATATCTAACTGGGATCCTATACGGTAACTTTTTTCTGATATTAAGTTAAAGTTTAAAACTGCTCCAAGTTACTACTTAATAATAAACAGTAATTATAGTTATCTTATGTCTTCTTCAAAAGTAATATTGTCCATTGAAAAACATTTTTGGGATATATTCCGCCTTGAAATGTGTATAAATTTACTTAGAATACAAACCCCGTATAAACACATACATGTTTAGAAAATGGCGAGTGTGATGTGAACACACTCCTATTTGTCCGATTTATGGTTATAAATCAACAGTAAAAATATACCAACTATAGGAATGCTGCAGAAAATATACGCAAGACATGCTACTTTCAAAATTGGCATCCAAAATTTTCGAAAATCTATCACATGATCCTTGAACAGTCTAAACAGAACTTTTTAAATAATTTATTTCTAAAACAACTAAAAAAAATTGTACGAAATGTACTAATAATAATAAAAAAATGTTGTATATTATAATACCCGCTGTATCTATATACAGTGTAGGATTAAAAACTAAAAAAATGACAGTCGGAGTAATCAGATGAGTGAATCAAAAAGAGTGCTTTTTTTAATATTTCAAAAATCAAGTATAAAAAGGTGAATCGCTCGTCGAGTGTCAGTAGGGATGGAAGCACTTCGCTTATCGGATAGGTTACTCTTGGTGGATGTATTGAATTTGAAAGCAATGATAAATCATTGCATTCGAAAAAAACGATTCTGAGCGCAGCTTCGGTGTAATATACATGTTTAACATTATGTCTAAAGAGTAATCGTAGAAAAAAATGCCATTTAGTGTGGTTTTATCTATATTATAAAACATAATATTTATTTAAATTAGTTTGATTCAATATCACTATAACGGTCAAATATATAGGTACATTTAGTATATTTTAGAGTTTATATAGTATCTACTTTGGTTTTTGAAAACTAACAAAATATTGTATTAGAACTCTTTGATTTAATTGTTGTTGCATATGTTTGGAGATAAAAATATTCCTTTAATTTATTCAACATTTGAAAAACTAATATATAGGACATAGGTACCTGAAAAGAAACATAGTACGATATATATACATAAATAATTTCCCGTGGTTTATAAATTATTTTATACTCATAACACACCAAGAATATCCTATTAGCTGTTTGACTAAAACAAAATGGTCTTTATAAAACATTAATGAATAATATAAATATTTTGCAATATATAATATGTACCTATGCGTATACATCCATCATTTTTAATGGTATACATAAAATATCTGTACTTTGATGGAACATTTTATACTAAATATATTTTATAGTTTCCTAATGTTAAAAGACAGTAGTACCCCTTAAATGTATTCAATATTTAATACACATACTAAACTTATAAAAATAAACATAATTATGTTATAGTTATATTATGTTTATAATTACCATATATTAGGTATTGAGGTAAAATAATGTCATAAGTAAAATAAGTACTTACAACAATCTATTTACTTTTTTTGTGAAATAGTGACAGATAGGTACATAAACAGCTTATGATTGAATATACAATGTAGGTAATATATTGTATATATTTAATATATAAAGAAAAAAGAAAATAAATCCATAAATATATTACAAATGTAATAAGAAATAATTGAACACCTTAAAATGTATAACTGCATTTTATTAGACAATTTATTTAAATTATTAAGTGTTTTTATAACAAAGGTATAGGTAATTAAAATATTTGGTTGAAGGCTGGCAAATTTTCCAAATCAATGTAACAATTTATGTTCCAAAATGTCTTTGCAGATACCTAATCGTGTAGTTTTTGATAAAATACATTTACATGTTAGCCGTAGACTCGAGATGGACGATTTAAAAACTGAAAACATTTATGACACGAATTAAATGTATTTCAAAATTTGTTAGGCACTCATAATATACCTATATTATTTGTAAAATAAAACAATTTTATGTTAATAAGCCATTTCAATATTATCAACGAATAACTATTATGATAACCGAGAGGAATGAACTAGTAATACTACAATGTATATATATTACCATTTATCTATAACCGTGGTTAGACAAATACCAGAGGGTGGACACTAAGCCGAAATCTGTAAATCAGTCGTCATGTTTTCGGATGCGATTTTATCATTATTTGTACCACAGAATATTCAGTGGCTTATACCGTAATAGACACTATCAGTGCTATCGCAGAATATTTTGTGATATCAGTACGTCGGATTATATCTGTGGTATAAACACAGCTAGTATAAAGAATGATAAAATCGCATCCGAAAACATGGCGACTGATGAATTCTGGAAATTAATTTTAATTAATTAATTAAAATTAATTTTAATAAAATAAATACTGGGATAATGAAAAGTGGCCGCTGGTGCGAACGCGCCTGGTGGTTTATTTTCATCAGAATCAGGTAAAAAGTTTTTAGTGATACACACCAAAATTGTGATAATGTTCCACGACCCTTCTAAAATTAAACTACAATAGCCAAAAGGTTCCATTTGTACCCAGAACGAACCTAAAAAGGAAATAATAAAGACACATACAAAAGCGTGGTAGCCGGCTATTACATTGTACGCAGACCGTGCGACTGGCACCTTAAGAGGCCACAACACCTGCGATTTTCAAGGGGTTCTGTATAGGCAATTTTTAAGAAATATTATGCAAAATAAAAATCTAACAATTTAGAAATGTTTATGTACATTTTAAAATTGATCTAAAAATAGCCCTGTACCCGTATCACTTTTTATTGTTGTGCAATCACGAAATTTCCACCTAAAAGACCAATGAGCGTGACGAAATTGTGGAACTATATGGAAAGTCGGATTTACAATCTGTAAACAGATTTGAATGTGTCGGCCTGTCTTCTAGGGGTCGATCGAGCATTTTTCTTTATTATTACAGATTAAAATATAATCAATGTTTAAAAACTGTGATTTTTAATGATAAATAACACGATTAAAAAATAAAATAAAAATAAACGCCTCGATCGATCCCTAGAAAACAAACTGATGAATTCAAAACAGTTTTCAGATTTGAAATCCGACTTTTCAAAATCCCACAGTTTTGTCGTCACGCTTTTAGGTTGATTTTTCGTTGGTGTTGCGGCCTCTTAAGCGTGTCATCTTGGTTTGAGCAGCCCTCCTTATCAGGAAAGAAATAGCGGTCAGCGGTCACTTTTCATTCTCTCAACTATAGATCGCATTTTAGATACTGTGACATTTGAGTACTGTTCTAACGATCACTCTGATATAGAAAATTAGCTAACTATATACTTTGCATACTTTATATGTTATAGTCTATAACAATAATTTATAAACTTTGATTATATATATTCTGAATAAGTATCAATCTGTCAAATTATACTTGTGGTGAGAACAAAACTACAAATGTGTATATTTTATTCTCGTAATTTGTTTAAACAAAATATAGTTAGAAAAAGGAGCAATTTCGTAGGTGCAAAGTTACGATGGGACGTGCGCTAAATGCGTATGGACTTAAAAAAAATAATAAACATTGTAAAACCACTAGCTCCTTTGCACGCTCAGAATCTAAAAAACTTTTTTCTCGTCGATTTTTTTAAATTTAGTTAAAGTAATACGAGATTAATGTTACAATTTTTTCAGGTCTTATAATCTTATTTTACCGACTATTTGGACTTAAATACCTCAAAATTGATAATTTTTTTGAAAAAAATGACTATAAAAAAAAAAAAAAAAAATGATGATTACGGATTTTTGAGATTTATTGAATTTAATCAGAGTTACGTATATTTAATGTTGTACAACATTTTCAGGTCTTAAAACCCAAAATTACTTCTTTTAGAACTTATGAACTTTAAAATCTAAAATGTCTATAAATAGCCAAAAATTTTAAAATAATTTCAACGTAAATATATTACTAAATTAAATATTTTATGTAAATTTCAAGACTTCAAAGTCATTATTTTTGAATTTACGAAGAAATGAAAAATCTCGATTTGATGAAATCGTGTTTTTGCCGTTTTTTTGTAATTTTTTTTTGGTTTTTGCTTACGCATTAAAAAACTATTAAGAAAATCGAAAAATTACATTTTTAAAGTTATCAAATAGATTCAATTTTCTACCGGAAAGCGGATTGTTTGTAAAGATTGAAGCAATTCTTCTGGTAGAAAATTTGTTAACAGAGAAAAAAATAAACATTATTGCAAAACCACAAGATCCCTCGCTACACACAGAATCTAAAAAATACATGAATGTGTTTTAAATTTTCATTAAACTTTCCGATTTAAGAATGAAATATATCATCGGGTATGCGCCGTTGTTTCAATGGAAAAGTGAAATAAATAGAAAATAAATAACAAATCTTAGAGATAGTTGATAAAGAAATGATAAAAACAGTGCTGTTAGAAAACATTGCATAAAATGGTGGTATATAAAAAAGACAGTTTTTTAATGCGAGTTAAAAATGTAAACATAAATTAAACTAACCAAAACATTTTTTTAAAATTTATATTAAAGCGTTATTGTCATTTTAAGATGTACCTATATAATATTTTTTGGATTATAGAATAATATGTTTTAATTTAGTAAATAAACATAATATAGTCTCGATTAATGGTTATAATTATTAATGAAATTAATTATAATAAATAGTATCTATATATTATATTGTAGAATATTTTATTATTTATTAAAGCACGAATGTTTGATATATTATAAGGAATATGATTATTTTTTCCTTCTAGAAATATTGATAGCTTTGGAATTTTACTGCAAAAAATATTGTGAATTTTAAATTAGACTTTTTCAGAAATAAAAATCAAATTTTAATTTAACAAAGAGCAATTAATTCATAATTGTTCTTAGACATCTAAGTATATAGTTTAGTAGAAGAAGTTAAATTAAAGATATTTTCGACCATGTGTTTTTCCGGCTGCATCATCGAGCCAATCTATCGAGCAAATAGGTTAATTTAGAATTTGATCTGTATTTGTCAGATCGTGTAGTAATTAATTATACCTAGATGGTGCAAGTTTGGTTTTTATAAATTTCAAAAGCTTTCAGAATTTTTCTTCAACTGTGTCTAAATTTCCCAGTCATTGATTTCCAATTAAAATCTCTCCCCATATTTTACTGATTAATTTCTACTAAACATATTATATTTTTTGATTTTGTGAGGAGTGAGGCGGCGGAGGTATTTTTTGGTTTTACAATATTTGTTTTTATTTATTGAAGTTCCCGTGTACATTTGCATGTCTTCCATTATCATAATAGTTTGGCAGTTGGTATGACATAGATTGTAGCTCATCCAATTGTTTCGAATTATAAAAAGGTGGGAATATTTTAAGTAGGTAAGTATTAAATTAAGTACAAATTCCAGTATCAGATTGGCATAAAAGGGCCCAGTCCGAAATTTGATCAAAGGGCCCGTACGCCTTACTCAATAAACAGGGTGTAACCCGTGTGCCCCAAACACTTTTTTTTACTGTCCATTTGTGCTCGAAATCATCTCGCATGCGCTCGAATTATTTTTGATAAAACGCATTAAGACCGTGCAACGTTACTGATTTGTAGTAGGTATGCCGGAACAATGTAAAATACGATTGCGGACTTTTTTTTTTTACCTTTAAACACGATTGCTCACTCATATCATGACAACACTAACGACAACTAAGTGTTGTTGTGAAAAATTAAAATATTTACTAAACTATTTTTGTTTCATTTTTACCTTATACACCAAACATCGTTACCAGAAAAAGTGTATATATATATATACGTAAAAAAAACATAATTGTAAAACCAATAAGTACAATCCTTGGTTAAAAATAAAAATAAAAAATAAATTAATATATATGAATCACGACGGCAATGTTGCACGCGAAATGGGCGTATATGGGCTATAAATCTCAGCTTTCGGGCGCATGTGTCCACATCCCTCGGGGCGCATTCGGACTACCCTGGCTGGAGTATACATATGAGTTGTTCCGGATAAAAAAAAAATACCAAACGTTCCACATTAACGTAAAATATTTCCGAAAAGATAATGAACATTGTAAATACTCTTAAGAAACTTAATAGTTTACAATATTTTTACGATTTGCAAATGCGTTTAATGTGTACGAATATCAGGTTTGATACACAAAATTTCAGCTCAAATATCTATAGACGCAGTAAAAAACGTATTCAAATTGGAATGCCATGGGGGTAAAAGTAAATAGTTATTACTCATAAATAATATTATTATGAATTATTTTCATTAAAGAACATCGTTTAAATTATTTTTTAATTTGATCTAAAATAGGTATAATATATATATATATATATATACATAAGTATGAAAAATAGCAATAAAGCAATGAGTTATAAGCATTTTTATTTTCGAAGAAAATTTAAAATCTAATATTTGGAAATAAATACAATAAATATAGGGAGAGACAATATTGTATTATATAGAATGTACTTATAATTAATCTGCGTTCGAGCCTGGCTAGGGGAAGTAAATGATGAAATCTGAATTTTGATGATAAAGGAACATAATATTATGTTGAACCTGAAGGTTTTCAAATTAATATTAAATTTATCCGCGAGCATTATAACAGAAATCATAGTATACAATTTGACTAAAACTGTATTGCAATTCGACAGAAAAATTTTAGGCCTACAAAAACAGGTCACTTAATCAGAAATTTTAACCATTGCGGTTGCCTAACAAAGTATTTAATTTTATGTATAAATTATAACTCGAAAATTTAAATTTAACAAAAAACCATTTTAGAATAATTAAAATTTGGAGGATCTCTTTGTGAGGTGGTAAATAGTAAAATCTGAAATTTTGTTAATTTTGTCAATAATACAACTATATAAAACTAAAAATAATAACTCCATCCCATTATTATAAAAGTATAGATATACATACATTTTGGTTAAATCATGTGCGTAATGCATATTCATTAAAAAAAAAAAAAGAAGTAATAGGTACTCATATAGATTCCAAAAACAAATTGTTTGGACATTTTAACTATAGATTCAGAATAGAAAATAATAATAGTCTATTTAGGAAATTGATATCGGGCCTAAAGAACAAAATTTTGTATAGATTTGTTAACAATTGTTATTTAAATATGAGCAAGGGGGCCCTAAGATCCAAAACCAGCTGAGAACCCTGTCCGCGATCGCGAACTAGCGGTCCGGATCAGTCCAACCCTGATAAATGTTAAGAGTTATAATCAATGTTATGTTATATTGACCATGGTATTGTTTCAAAAATGTAAATTCAATATTTTCCAAAAACGGAAATACATTTTAAAACCACAAAAATGTTATTTATTTATCCATAACACTAAAAAGAATTGATTTAATAATATTTTCGAAGTGTATTTTTAAATTTGATGTCTTCTATAATTTAAATAGTCGGTCAATAGTGGGTGGAAGCACTTTAACCGTTAGGTAGGATACTGTTGGTGAGATATATAAAATTTTAAAGTAATATTATATCATTTATTTTGATAAAACAGAGTTACCTAACCGTAGTTTAACTTGTGGCTTAATAAAATTATCTGTGATTATAGAATAGCTGGGTGATAACAGTGAAGAAATTGATAATTGTATGACTGTGGTATGATCAATGTTGGTTTCGTTTTTGTTGTTCCTACATTAAATTAAATTTATTCGTGTACCCAATATAATTGATGTCCGACGATGAAAACTTGACGGACGTGTAAGAGTTATGCGGAATCAGCACTAATCATAGGTTCCTCAAAGACGTTTCTTGAACGACCTAACCATTTTATAAAGTGGAGAGATGAACAATTCTTTAGTCGCTTTCTAGTCTATCCAAGAACAGTGTATATTTCATTAAGTAGATCACATTAAAGATCACAATGTCGCTGTAATAAATTCATCATACGAAACTGAAATGTCCAATCGTCAAAAAATATTGATATCTCTGTTATCAACATTCACGAACAACCAATCGAATTGCAGATCGTCTTTGAACTCGGTTCAACTCACTGAAATCGGCGGATCACGTAAACCGTGGTATAAACTAGGTTCAGTGAATATTGTAATACGAGCTTTTCGATTTGAACTATCTTTAAACTCTGAACCAGGTTTAAACTACTATTGTAATACCGAAGACCCCAAGAGAAACTTCGGTGCATATGACATGAGTATTACTATTTAATGCTAATTTATTAGCATTTATATGGCCAATAAAAAATACGACGTCAATATACATAGTGCTGAAGGTATAAATATTTGTTGTATATTTCAAGTTTCTGGTATTTTAATTTTCAGTATCATCTATATATATATATATAATGGGTAACCACTACTAGTTTATTTGTCATTTTCTAATTTATAACAAATTTACAAAATATTTCCCTAAAAAAAGATAGTTTTTTTTTTTTACCTTTTTCAATATATATTTTACATTATTATATAGGTCTGTTGATTATATATTATTATTATTAATTTGATTGTTGATAGAGTATATATATATATTGTGTACATTTTAATTAAATATACCTAAATAAAATAAACGTCTTGTTCTTTATTTATAATAGGTACCTATCTTATTGTTATTTCATTTGTATTATTATTATTATTATAATAATTTATCGCTAAAAATGTATTTAACGGTAATTTTTCCATAATAATATGAAAAGGACAATACGAGAAAGTACGATACTTATCCGACCATTGTTTGAAATGAAAAAAATTAAAAATTTTTTTTTTTTATAATGTTTTACTCTCGAATTTAGGCAATTTTCGTATAAAAATACCGATGCTGTGCATAAACGAGTTAATAAGTTAATTTTAACTTTTAACTTTAACTTTTATATTTCATAACTCATATTTGGCTATATATTAACTTTTAATTAAAACTCAGTTATGTTAATATAGAAATAATCGATACATTTTCTAGTAATAATTATATTATAAGAATTATTTATTTCCGGAAAATATCAATAAAACAAGAATAACCGTATATTACAATTTATATATAAATATAAATTTAGGAATATATTAGATTTCCCACCAATAAACAATATTTAGGTAGGTAGGTAATTTGCAATGACAAATATCTGTTTGTTGGAATTTTGAAGAAAAGGGAAGGTACCTCTACTGATAAAACATTTTTATGAACCTATTTATTGTTAATTTTAATAATAATTACCTATTATAAATACGTTGTAGTATTTTCAATAATATTACGTTAATGGTTATTAAAAATTTAAAAAAATGCTAAAGTTAAAAATAACAGTAGGTATTAAAAAAAAAAATAAAAAATAAAAACGAACTTAACTTGAATTAATAAGTTTTTTTTTTTTTTATCTTAACTCAACTTTTAACTTAACTTAATGGTTAAGAAAAAAAAAAAAAAAACTATTAACTTTAAACTCTTACTATTATTATTTTTTTTTTGCTATTAACTTAACTCAACTGAGTATAAAAAAAAAAAAAAAAAAAAAAAATCAATACGAAAGTTAAAACGTCAAAAATAGTATTTTCGAAATTCGGTCGATATTGGCTTTAGACACGGGACTGCTGTATTGTACGCGTATATATATATATATAGGAGATAAGCAAAATAAATCGGAAAAGAAGTCCGTCCGGTGAAAAAGCGAGTAGATTGTCGACTTCCCGTTATAAAATACATTATTATATATACCTAACCGGTATATTGTTATCAATATGTGGACATTTTTATTTATTCGGTCCGGACACACTGCGGGCCGCGTGCCGTGCGTGCGTCACGGGGATTTTCTCGAAAACCTCTCGCCGACCATCAGCCTGCTATATCTTCGTCTGGATTATTATCGGCGATTTACAGCGTATTTAAAGTGAAATCCGAACGGGGACGGTATAGGTACCACCGGGCGGCCGCGCCCGTTATTCGCCGATACGACATCGCTAGCTGCTGCAAACTGTATATTAACTCTCCGGATATAAAAGCGAATACCGAAACCCCTGAAAACCCATGACAAAATAAACAGGTAATGCCCTGCAATTTTGTGATACGCACGGTACCGCCATATTTAGGCTTTTCTCCAAACGTTATCTTTTCGTTCTTTTCTCGGTAGACCGGTGCACGATTTAAGACAGTACCATGGTTGAAATATACCAGGTTATTGCAAATTACCAAATCGTTATCAAATATAAATAAAATGGCCGGCGTAAGGGTGCACCCATGGTTGAAATATACCAGGTTATTGCAGCTATACCCCCACTATGACGTTTTTTCACGTAAAGGAAATAAAATGGCAGGCGTAAGGGGCGCTGTTTTCATTGGTTGTTTTCATGAGCTATTTA
>JAIPRL010006583.1:0-26684 GCA_025469235.1 Pemphigus obesinymphae
CTATAATATAGATCTTGCATTAAATTTGTAACTAAATACCATTTTTTAAACTTTTTTTATTTAATTTTTGAATATTATGTACAAAAGAACAAATTCAGTCTCAACTTTTAATTAAACATTTAGAAATATAAAAGAGGACTATATACTAAAGGGGACGCCAAACTTAAGCTAAGCAAAGAAGGGGGACGCCGTCCCCCCTCACTTTAACCACTGCCTACAGATGAATTTCTACCCATATAGTAAATTTACTGCATATGGGTATATCGGCTTATAAATGTAAATTTTGACCATTTTGTTTTAGAGTATACCATATATAGTATACCTATATAATATATAGTATAGGTACCTACTATAGTTACACGTCAATATATCAGTACTAATGTAAATAATTGGTGTAAATTTCAAGCCTCTAACATTATTAATTTCTGATTTATACAAATTGTTGGTATTGTTTTCCTGTTGACGGTTAATTACCTACTGGGAAATTCGAAAACTGACCTCTTTATAGTATCAACTACAATCAATTTCCTATCAGAAAGCTTCCGCTCGCATTTAACTCCTTTTACCTAAGCTAAAATGCGAATAAAAACGACTATACGACAACAGAAAATGCAAACCATAGAAATCATTAGTGGAAGTAGAATCCAATAGTATTCAATCATTACATCATTCCACTAATACAATTAAATGTAAACAACTACCTATAATAATAGGTAACGAAAATTTATCGGTGTCGCATCGGTTTCACCAAGATTTTACTATATCCTCTAAGGCTTTAACCATTCATGGATAATGAAGATTATTTATTACCAATGATACCAATATGATTTAATGAGTTCAATTACTAAAATTATTTAAAATGTTATACCGTGATTTTTATCTAAAACTTATTATGCAATAAGCAGTGATGGGAAATATCTAGATAAATACAGCTGTTTATCTTTTATTTTATCTAGATAAATTTCAACGTATTTATCTTCATCTGCATCTAGATAAAAATATGCCTAGTTATCTAAATAACTAATTATTATAAAGCATATTATTGTTTAATTTAACATTTTTTTTTCTCGTGTTGATAAGCTCAAATAATTGAGTTTTTATTTAACCAAATAATTCTTGTATTACCTATATTATATTATGGTGTTTCGAGCTTGGGGGCTTCAGAACCCTCCCCCCCCATTTCTTTAATCGAAATCACAGTCCTGTAGATAACCTATTTTCTATGTAAATAATTTACATATAAAAACTTTTGGAAATTTTATTTATATTGAAAATTATAACAGGAATATCAAATGGAATTTTATGGGGACATAACGAATTTTTTTAAACAAAGTTAAAGTCGTATACCTATAATTAAAATTGTATTAAATTTTTAGGTCTTAAAGCTATATAATACTGCTTTATAACAAATAAATTCATATTTTGAAAAATGTATGCAGGTATCACGAATTATGGCAATAGGTACTCACAATTATAGCAACTCAAACCCTTACCTAACGAAATAATTTGATAGGTATCATTAAATGGTATCCATTAATCTACGCCAGCAGCCTACTATCTACTAGAGATTATAAATTACGAGTATATTAAATTACAAGGTTGCACTTTTGGTAAATTATCCGATCAATTCTTTAAATATAATTAAAATTTAATTTATCTGATATTGATCTAGATAAATTTAGTGTGGTTATTTTTATCATACCTAGATCATTTTTTTGTTTTTTTTTATCCCGACACTAACAATAAGACAAAGAACATTTGTTTTCGTAGTTTCATTATTTTTTCAAAAAAATTTTTAATTTTTGAAAAATGTTAAATAAAAATTAAAACGGACTACGCTGTGTTCCCTGATGGCTAATAAATAAATAAGAAGGTACGTTGTTAAACATGAAAAAAATGAAGAGTAGCTCCGTCCTTCCCCAATTCAACCACTAGTAATAATTAATTAGTTATACTTGTATATCAGTATAAAGTGTATCTGTTCAAAAATATATAATTTAAAATTCCTATTTTATCTTAGAAAAAAAACATATTTGATTGGACTTAAATTTATTTTAGAATTTAGGGGTTATAGCCACCTGAAGCCTCAGCCATCTCTATTCTACTCGCCTATAGGTATATATATCAAATGTTGTAAACTTATAACACACTTAATGTAATATTCCTTTGATTACATATTTTTAATAATTATAATATACCTATATAATTAGTTTAGTATCGACTTTACTAAACTATATAATCAATAAGTACCTATGTATAACAGAAAAATAAATACGTTTATATTAAACATTGAAATAAACATAAAATGCTATCAAGTGTCAACCAATAATATATGTGGCCTATAATTAAATAACTATATCTATATATTTATTTTTCCTTGATAAAATATTCATATAACACATTTAAATATTATTATTATTATTATTATTATTTTTTTTTTTTGTAAATAATTATATTCTACGTACACTATATAGTAGTATGTATAGTAAAATACCCCTTTTACAGTGTATGCCATAATAAATAAATAATATTTAAAAATATTGATATACATTCTCTTAACTTAGTAAAAATTCACTTTTTCTAAACTTTTATTTTACTTGTTCACAGTGGCGTGCTTATAATTTTGAAATAGAGTGGGGTATTTTCCCCAAAAATGATAAATCGCTGTACAAAAAAAAAAAGTAATTGGTGTACATTTGACAATGCATTCAATGCAATCCAATAATTGTTCTTTTACCGTATTGTTTTCTGCGTCCATTCATATACAAATATAATTTATTGTACTTAGGAATGTAGTAAAATTAATCTATAATTAAATAATTTTATTATATTACATTGTGAAACAAAATAATAATTATTTTATTTATGTTAAAATGCATAGAAAAAAAGGTTCACTTCGCTCGTCGAGTGTCAGTAGGGATGGAAGCACTTTGCTTATTGTACAGGATACTATTGGTGAATGTATTGCATTAGGCATATAAAACCGTTCTGAGCGAAGTTTCGGTGTTAATATACATAAATCTCGATTTAACGAAATCTTCTCCGGGCAGAAGTTGCAAAAACAAAGAAGAACCTATTGTGCGGTGGAAAATAGGAGAGACCGCAGAATACGAATGCGGAGAGATGCAAGACTACCAACACTTAATACAGTGTAGAATATATGACACACCCAAAATGTGAGAGGAGCGATCTTTTCAGGGAACTAAATGACGAAGTTTTCAAACTGATTGACTTTTGGCTAAAAAAAGGAATATGACACTGCAGCCGACCGACACGAAGAAGAACGAAATGGTATTTTAGCCGTTTTTACATCATTTTTCGGTAGTTTTTCCTATCGCGTTTATCGAAAACTCTAAAAAAAAAAAAAATTAAAAAATCGCTTCTTTAAAGTACAAACTAGATGACATTTTCTACAGGAAAATAGGGTTACGTATATACAGATTGGTTCATGGCTTCTGGTCGAAAAGTTGTACACAGAAAAAAAATACACATCATTGTAAAACCGCTAGCTCCTTCGCTTCGCTGCTCAAAATCTAAAATCTTAAAAAAAAACCTTGGGGGGGGATATAACACCCTCACCCCCATGAGCGCGCCACTGCAGTTGTTCAATATACGTACAATATATATATAAAACACGTCCAGATATAAGTGATGGAAGTTAGTTCATCGGTCCTCGGATAGAGTAGTGTATTATTTAGGTACATATATTATATTATTTTAAATTTAAAACCAAAGATAAATCATTTGAAAGACGACCCTGAGCAAAGTTTGGCTTATACATACATATATATATATATATATATATATAATAATTAAAAATTATAATTATAATTTAATAATTATTAAAAAAAAAAAAAAATCTGTATTCATAACAACTTTATTTGTTATTTTAATATTTTATTAATAATTATACAAATGTTTCGTTATAAAAAGTCGTTTTCCTTTCCGCTTAAGAAAACTACTGAGGAAATTGAAAAATTACCTCTACAAAGTACCAAATAGAACCAATTTGCTCTCAAAAAACCTCTTTAATCCAAAAAGGACATCATATTCAAAAACAACTGGACGGAATACTTGCAAGTATTATTACTCAAAAAAAAGTAACCTTAAAACAAGACCCATATGAGTGATCGAATTTCGCAAAGAGAGCCGTGCACTTATGTTCCACAAAGATGTGTATGGTGGAATGTATACGAGCATTATGATAGTGCCAAAACAGGACAAACGAGGAAAAAAGATAATATGTCAAAATCCCAACATTGAAAATATTGAAACCAATGCATTGAAGCCAATATATGAGGGAAAACTTGCCATAAAAAATTCAAAATATAAAGATTTACTTCATTTAAAAAAGTGTTTAATGAAAGAAGAATCACACAAGTTTTACAAAAATCTGAAGACAAAAGAAGAAGATATTCAAGACAGTGGAAACTAGTGCATCGACAACATTCCTTTGGATGAAGCTGAAGATTAATAAAAAGATATTATGAATTATACAATGTTAAATTTAAAATGAAGTATTGTTATATTGTTATTTAAAATAATTTATGACCATAAATAAATTGAAATGCATTTTTTTTTTAAACAATTATAATAGAATGACTTAATGGTTTTCGAATCTCCTGAAAATCCGTGTTTTTAATTATTATAATAATAATCAAGATTTACCGGAGAAAAAAAGATTGAAGTACATACTTTTTTTATATATATATATATATTTTTTTTTATAATAATCATTACAATTTTCAATTTATTTTAATTACGTTTCAAAGTGAATACATTTTACTAATATAATAGTTCATAAAACATCTTTTTTGTTTAATTGTTAGATGGGTACCTACATATGTCTATAAACTTTATTTTTACTCCCATGAAAAATTTACCTAAAAATGGACTACTACCGTTTTTCCCCTGTGTACCCTTCGTATATATAATTGTATACCTACTTTATGGTGTATTTATAAATATGCAGAGAAAAAAAATCGGGGATAATCCACAGTCCTATAGTTATCCTATATTACAATAACAATTATATACCTATATACTTAGCCATATTATTATATAGGGATACCTACCGTAGTAGTTGGGCAAAACAAAAGTAGGTAATATAAATTAGAATGGAAAATGAAATATTTTCGAAATTGATCAAAATGACATCAGCAATATAATATTATAGGTGTAGGTATATTGTATGTATATATGAAATGAAAATTTTTTTTTTTTTAACGTTACAATGAGTATATATTATTATTTAATACCGTAGTAGGCAGCTTGTTATTATATATACTAATTATTACCATACGAAATTTACTTTATAAACCAACCTACACCATAATATAATGTCGATGACACATACCTATAGTGTGTAGGTATATTGTAATCATACACGACGCAATAATGATAATATATGAAATGGATATATATATAGGTAGCTGTTTCTACAACGTATGTTGATAATTGCAGATTTCTGTTTCAAACAATGCAAACATTGCAAACACACAATAATAAATAATAATATTAGTTATGCGGTAGGTGTCTAATATACCTATACATATTATAATATATGCAAACATAAAAAGAGTAATGAATAATGAATTGGGTTTTTTTTTTTTTTTTTTGTTAATCTCATCATATATTAATGACGATTATACATAATATATACCACTTACCTACGTCGATTCAAGTGGCATCATTTGGACCGCGCGCAAGGTATATATATATACACATTTGCGCAATTCAAAATTAAATATTATAGTAATTTGGCCAGCTTTTGAAATTGATTGGCAAGTGTATATAGCGGTATAGGTACTTACTTATATAGATTTCAGTCGAAAAAAAAAAACCGGAAAGTCGATTAACTATAAATTTTAGTGTAGAAAAAAGTCGATAAAACTTTTTTTTTTTTTGCTCGTTTACATATTCAAAGGTTCAAAGGTGCATTTCCGTTTGCATTTTGGAGCTCCCCATAAATATTTCTTCACGCCAGCCCTGTGTGGCCTACGTAAATAGCATAAATATATATGCATATTAAAAAAAAAAAAAAAAAATTAAATGACGCCACTGCAGGTCGATTCTATAACTATCTATAGGTAGGTATTTGTAATATGTATATTATCTCTAAATATTACTATATATATGCAAAATGCATTTTTTTTTTTTTTTTTTGGAAGTATCTACCTACATATACTCTATATAGGACTCTAGAACGATGGTTTCGTCAATTCGGGATGTGGTTTCAAGCAGGGCCGTATCTAGGTACTGGCAAGAGGGCTTTTGCCAGGGGCGTAATAATACCAAAGGCGCAATTTCAATGAGGGTCCACCTCAATTTACTGATGATAATTTTAGGCGCGGTGCATCAGGAAAAATTGAGACAGAGTGAGCGTCTACTTAATAATTTTGAACAGCAAAAAAACAAAATAATTCTTTCAACTTTCCTCCGAAAAAAATACTTCAATTTAAGGGCTCCCTGCAACAACAGGGCACGTCCATTTTTTTTTTGAAAATCAGTTTTTGATCGTTTTGAATGCGCCATATCATCACGGTTAATACTGTTCAAGAACAAGGTATGTCCAATTGTTATTTACGAAGATAACGTGGAAATAGACTGCTTGCCTCTTTTAACGTTTTATGCATAGTCAAAAACAAGGCAAGTCCGAACTTGCCTTCTTTTTGCAGCTAATATATATATATATATATAGGTCATATTATAGTATTTTTTTATCATATATTTTCTGCTTGATAACAATGTTTGTATTTTTTAATTCTTCACTATTGTTTTATTATTTAGTATCTAGTTAGAACTATAAAATTGTAACTAAAAATATTGTATTTTATGATAAAAAAATCATGCAAGTCCATATCAAAATAACAAACATGAACAGTATTATACTCTATGATGTACAAGCATTATTCAATATTTAAATATTATTCGTGTTAACGATCACTTATAGTGGTTTCTTATTTTTATATGTAACGATTTTAATATTTAATAAAAAAGAAGATATTTATGTTAAAGATGGTTTTTTTAATGATATTTTTTTAAGGTAATAAAAAAACAAATTAGGTGATTATAAGGTCAGCAAGAGGGGGCGGGGAGGGGGTACTGTCTCACTAAGAAAAAAAATTTTGGGTTGGCAATTATTTGGACAGTTCAATCGACAAATTTGTGAAAAACCCTCGTTTTTCTTATTACTCTACCACAAATATTTCATAGGAATGACAGTGATTGAGGAGGGGGCGCAAATTCTGTTCATTGCCAGGGGCGCTATTGGGTCTTGTTACGGCTCTGGTTTCAAGCACTTAGCATCCTTCGCCAATTTACACATGGATTTAAGATTTTTTCAAGGGCTACCGCATTTATTTCTTACACTACCTGATTATTACTTAATAGGTATTAATTATTAATAGTACAATAAATTATTAGTGTTATCATGTACCCAACTATATGCAATATACATATTATATAATACGAACAATATCTACATCCTTGGTAACTAAATCAACAAACTCGTAATACTATATAGGTATGTACTATGTATAGTAATCAATGCTCGAATTGGGGGGAGGTGCAGGGGGACGAAGCTCTTTTACTATTTTATAATATTTCGACAGCACCCTTACTAATTATTTTTTACTGTATACAAATTACATAGTTTGAGCGAACGCTTATATTCATCAAAAGCCCGAAAGTATACCCTTTCTTCTATTTTTTCAATTTGAGCACTGATAGTAGGTAACTATACGGACAAACGGAAACAACGGGGATATAAGGGGTCTAAATTTATATTTAGAAACCTAAAAAGTTTAACTTAAATTCCAGAAAATCAATAAATACCTATCCCAACGTCCAATAAAACCATATAGAAATAAATATAATTAAAATCGGCAGAACCATTCCATTACCTATATTATTTACGATTTTTTATATCTCTATAAATTATTTACTATACTCGTATAGTGCGCAGAACACAAACAAATTACCTTCAGATGCTTAGGTAGGTAGGTACCTATATTTTTCTGTGTTACGACAGAATATATTTTATTATTTTATACGAACATATTTTTTACTATCACATAAAATCTGTCCAGAATTTTTGACCGATCACCAACATAAATACATACCGTGTTTATTATTTATTTTTTCGAATTTTCGTTATTTGCAGTCTTACGATCGTTATGTGAATAATAATTATAGTAGGTACTTACCTACCTATGACTCAATATCCCTCAATCCTATATCATCATAAATAATATTTATTTATTTTTTTTGTAATAATAATAATTAGTACCCACCTATAATATGATCTTCGTTATCGGGAAAGAATGTTTTTAATCAGTACGCGCAGAAGTGGAGTATTAAAGTCAACAATCTGTAATATTAAACATAATTCGAATTCAGACAATTATAATAATTGTCACTAAGATAATTATTATCGTAGTGTTAAATGGTTTTGATGACGTACCTAAATATAATATATAGACACAAAATGTGTACCTAAATTCGAACAACGCCCAAGTAGCTAAACAGTAAACCGACAAAAACAGTCACCAATTATATACATTGATATCGTGTCGATTTTATAAGTTTATTGTTTTGGACATTTTTTTCGTACCTACCTAGGCGGTCGATCACTCGCGGCTGGCGTCGTTTCCGGAGGTTTTTTTTTTACCGCTACGGGCTAGTTATCAATAATAAAGCGAATTGATAATGGTTGTGTGTTAATAACGCTTTCAAGGTTATGTTTAAATTGCCCGTAAAGACTTGGGAAAACGTTCTTTCGAAAAAACTTACGGGAATTGTTGTCACTTGAGGATTGTTGATTATATTAATTTTTGTTTTTGTAAAATCCAGTATGATAACAGATAAAAACATGAATTTCAGCTACCGGAAAATTCTGACACGGAACCCGATGGAATGATGACCGATCACAATTCGGCAGTGCTTGAAGTGTCTATCGAAGAAGAGGGCGTAACACCGATGCCTCAGACTCTACTGAACGATGCGCCCACGGTAAATGTAATTTATACAATTTTACGATATAATTAGGTATCTCACATAATATGTAAATACATATAGGTAGCTGTGATATTCATAGTGAATGAAATGTTTTCAGTTAGTGTCCTTCCCGTCAAATACCAATGATTTTCATGTCAAACTAGAATTTCGACGTGATATCCAAGTACGCGTGGACAATCCACAAAAGATCGTTGAACCGCTCGAGACATACATCACATACAGGGTATCTACTAAGGTAAAGTGAGCCGTTCGTGTATCCATAGACAAATCTGACCTAGTTTGTTTTAGGCGGAAAGAACAGATTATCCTCACAAAGAATATGTCATTCGACGTCGTTATAATGATTTTATATGGCTCAGACAAAATATAGCTGCAGAATATCCCGATCGCATTGTACCTGTAAGCGGTTATTATTAGTAGGTGTATTATATTTTGTTTTAACACTTATTTAATTGCAGCCTTTGCCAGCCAAGCATACAATACTTGGTCAGTTGGACAGGTATTCAAAAGAGTTTGTCACATGTCGAATGACATTGTTGGAACGTTTTCTGTCACGTTTAGTTTGCCATCCTATTCTCACCGAAGATAAACACTTACGAGTTTTTTTATCTGCAAATGCTACAGTATGTATTTATAGTAAAAAAAGTAATTTCAAAACAATTGTTATGCAATATGTAAGCTGTGCATATAAAATTATTCAGTTTTATAAAATATCGACAGAATGTTTTGTACACGTTTTATAATATTATTATTTATGTACCTATATTTTTATTTCTAACTTAGGAGTTTGCTACATATAAAAAACGAGGCACGAGTTTATTAAGGCGCATGTCAAACAGTCTCAATACTATATCTGTGTCATATAATTCAAGACAGGTGGACTTTGAATTTGATCCCATTAGAAATCATCTTCAAGGGCTGTCTGAGAAGCTAGCCATGTTAGAAAAAGTAGCTCAGAGAATCCACAAAGAAAGAAAAGGTATTTTTTTGGTTTTCATTTAAAATAAAAAATAGTAGTTAATCATTTTCTTGTGTTTAGAATTGTGTGTGGAATCTCATCAACTCGGAGCAGCATTTATTGAATGGTCTTCTAATGAACAATCTGTTTCTGTTGCACTATCTCGTATTGGCCATACAATCACTGCCAATAGCTCGTCTTTACGTCATAATTTGATTTCTAATTTTATTAATGACTGGGCACAAGTAATAAAAATAAAAATATAATAGCAATCATAAAAATGATTTGATAATTTGTCTTAACAGCCGCTCAAGGATTATGTGAGCTATATAGATTGTGTTCGTGAAACACTAGGTAAAAGAGATTCACTGCAAATACAGTATGAACAATCCCTTATGGAGTTGGAGAAGAAAAAGGCTGACAAAGATAGGGTAAATGTTATCTTATACCAATTAGCAAGGCTGGGCAAGTTAACAATATTTTTAACTCGTTAAGTTAAGTTGCTCAAAAAAACTACTGGGGACTTCTTGTGCCTGAAAAAAGTGTATATATGTAAAAAATAAAAACAAAAATACAACACGTTGTTTTAAAACCCATGCATAAATAAGAAATTAGAAAATAATTCCTAACTGCCAAAATACCTACATTATTGTTTGATTCACACTAATACATAAAATAAGCAGTATTTATCATTTCAATATATTTTCTATACTGGATAGACATAAATACCAGCCTCCATGTAGTTAAAAAAAACCAGGCTCAGCCCAATATTCGTGAACGGCGTGTGCGTGAGTGGTGCATCGATTCTTATCGATTACGTACATGCTATTGTAGGTACCTACCAAAATTGCGTATAGGCACCAAAAAGTAAAATCCTCATTTAAAAATTTGCATTGTTCTTCTGGCAAAATTTAACTTAATTTAGATACTTTTGTATAATGTTAACTTGAAGTTAACACGTTAATTTTAATAAAAATGTAATTTATTAAGCTAAAAGTTAATCTGAAAAAAAAAATAACGCGTTAACTTAACTTTATAATAATTTTAATATTTAACTCATTAATGCCCAGCCTTGCCAATTAGAACCAACAGTTGTAATTATTTAGTTCTATCATTAGGTTGCTAATGATGAAAAACCACTTATGTCGTTTTGGTCAAAATCAGAGATTGATAAAGAAGAAAAAATGGAAAAGATGAGTCAAGTTATTCCTAAATTAGTATCAGTCGTTGAAACTAACCAAGAACGGCTGGATGCTTGTAGTGATGTGTTCAGACAAGAATATGGGTTGTGGAAGTGCCAAAAAAAAGCAGATTTCAAAAATATGTTGACTGCTTTAGCTGAAAGCCATATACAGTATTATCAACATGTGAGTATTGGTTATAAATGTTTAAATATTATCTCTTGGATATCATGGAATTATGTTACAGTGTGCAACATCATGGGATTTAGTGTTCAAACGTATGACGTCCGAATAAAATATTGAGCTTAATTTTTTAGTAAACAACAAAGAAAAAACTTAGACAAGGTATATTTTCTTTATATTGTGATAAATTGATTGGATATCATTTTCTACAGAAAAAATATCATTGTTAGTCCACTGTAAATAATACATACCATTGTAATTAGAAAGTTAGACACACCTATATAACATAATATTGTTTTGTTATTTTAATATCACTCATTATATTTGGGTACCATAATCATTCCATGTTTTTCTAGTTATTCACTTTACCAAACTTTAAATATATATATATATTTTTTATTGTTTTAATTTGATTTTCAACATAGTATTTATTAATTAAAAACGTTTTCCTTAAAATTAAAAAAATTTGAATTTTTTTTTTATAAAACTTTCATTTGCATTACAAATAACCAGTGTATTAATATTATGTATTTCTAAGAAATGATAATATCATTTCTAGTTATCACAAAAAAAAAAAAAAAACAAAATAATAATAAATTGCAAAGTAACACATAGAAAAATTGACTAATATTTAGTTTAATGTTAAATATGTTTTGTCCAGTATAAGCATATTATGGAACATAAATCCGTATTACAACAGCCCATTTTTCGTATAATTGTTTAAACAATTAAACAAATGAAAGAATAGGTCCTAAGTTTTTTTGAAATTTATTTATTATTAAATGAACACTAAAAAGATCACAGTAATGTATACAATGGAGAATAGGAATTTAGCCATACTAACAGTAGTCCCTAGAGTATACAAATTAATATATAGTGTATGTTAAATATTTAAAACTAATGCGATTAAAAATAATTGATACCATTATTTAGAGTATCATCATCGTTAGGTGGGGGTAGATGCAGTAAATAAAATATTCTTGGGACTAATGTGTCCAAATGATGTCATACTGGATATGTCTTTAATACTCATAGTTGTCATAGTTTGGTAACCTGTATCTGAACTACATTCCATCATCAAATTGCTCTTATTGGTACGACGTCTTTTGGGAAACGACATTGTAGATACTGGGGAAATGAAAATGAAGTTCTTATCTATATTGAAAAAAAAAAGTTTTTTAAGTTAAAATTTTGCATAATTAAAATGTTTAATCTTCAAACAGTTATTATTAATCAAAAATGTGTAGGTATACTTTTCCTATAATACATATTAGTTATTACAATTAATACTATGCGCACGTTTAAAGCACAACCTGTTGACAACTGATTTCCACCTGGCTACTTCACCATAGTTGAACAACGCTACATTGATATACGGAACGCCAATATATTTTATTGACTATTGTCAAATACCATATTGAATACTGCGTTATTTAGGGTCGAGCAGTATGATACAAACCTGTACTGGGTTACACTTAATGTATGTGGAATATATGTAATGATATTCAATTATTAGTTTAGATTAAAAAAGATTTTCTGACTATGTAGTTTTAGATATTGTTTATATTCTGAGAGAATGGTGATGATTGTATACAATCTAAAAACAAATAATATGCCTTGATTTAAATTAATCATGGGCAGATTTCCTATTTATATAATTAAAATGCTGAAATACTATGTAAAAAGATAAAAAAATGATTAGATATAAAGAAAGGTCTTTCGATCAGGAATCCACAAATGCAATTTGATGTAAATTAAGTATAAATATAAATATATATTATAAAATTAACAATATATAAATATACATATATATATTTATTTCTATGAGTATTACATTTTTTGAATTAAAAATATATTAATGTAGGTATATATAATTATATTATGGATAAATTTAGTAGAAATTATAGTATTGATATGCATGATTTTTTAAATTTAATTTTAATTTTAATTGAATGTCTCATTTAAAAATAAAATAATATTTTATTTAAGAATTATGTAATTTTTTCAAAATTGTGTACTTTAAAAGGACACTATACCTGCATTTGCTATCTCCGTCTAACCAACTGAAAATATAGAGAAATTTACGTTCAGCATTCTTAACATAACCTAGTAATTTCTAACATTGTAGTAAATTTACCTATAATCAAATTTATAGAAAAGATCATTAGCATAATTTTTTTAAATTTTCATGTAAAGAGATAAATATATCTATTTAAATTATTGGTATTTACAGTTATACTTTTTTCACGATTAAAATTTCAAGATAATAAAGATAATGATCGGGTCTATAAATTTGGTAATAGGTAAATTTACTATTGGAAATGACGGAGTTGTAATAAGAATGCCAAACATAAATTTCTTATATTTTCAGTTGGTTAGACAAAGACAGCAAATGCGAGTGTAGCATTCTCTTATACATAAGGTGGTTTTATATTAAATACTGAAGGTGTAACACAATAATCTGTAATTAAATTACTTAAAAATATTCTTAATAACATAAAAGAGGGCATCTAGGTTTTTTTTTTAAAATTCTGCTCATTTTGGCCAGACTACTACAAGTATGAAATGATATATATATATTTTTAATATATTTATCACTTTTATGATATACTAATTTAGAAATAATGAAAAAACAGGTATCCTGGAGAAAAGTGATTATTTCAACTCAATCTTAAAATTTAAAATATGTTCATATTATTATAAAGTATGAAGAATCTAGGATATTAGACCCACTTTTTAAGACATTAGGCCCCTAAATAAACATTTTTTTTTCACATATTTTATTATAAGTATATTTACCTAAATTGTAACTAAAATCAAAATTATAAAAAAATATAATATATAATATATTAAAATGATTGGTAACTAAAAATTTAAAAAGTAAAATATATAAATGGCTAAAATTCTTTAAAATTATTATCATTAAAACGACACAGGGTTAAATGTTCCAACATGGGGGTCTAATTCCCTAGTTGACAAAATGTGGTTTGGGGTATATAATGTCCACTTACTGGAATGTAAAGTTAGTTATACGTTTTTTAGTCAATAATTTCTATTCAGATTCCAGATTTACTTGATTACTATATTATTTTTTATGACACTGCCAATACATATAAGTGTTTATTTCACTGATTTGTTAGTTCTTAGAAATAGTTCATCGTCCATGGTTCAGATACATTAGTAAGCGGAGCGTTGAAAAAAAAATTTAACTTTAAATTAAATTTTAAGTTAAAGGAGATACACAGGAATGTGGAAATTATAGAGGGATAAAAGTTTTGAGCCGCAGTATGAAGATTTGGGAAAAGTTAATAGATAAGGGTTAAAAATGGAGCTAATATTTTTTTTAGACAGTAGAGAAGTACAGAGAAAAAAGAAAGTTGTTAAAAAAATTTACTGTGGGTGTATCATAGGATTCCCAGAGAGATCTTGAAATGGGCATTAATGAATAAAGGGGTACATGTTACCAAGGGTGTACATAAATGTAATTGAAGACATGTATGAAGTGGCAAGTACAAGAGTAAAGCGTGTGTAAGGAAACTGTGGATTTTACAGTTAGAGTAAAATTGTACCATGAGGGTTTGGGTTTGAGTCCTTATTTATTTTTACTAGTAATGGATAAAATAACATAAATAATATAGATATACAGAGTACATGCTGTTTGCATATGATATAATGTTGATTGGCGAGTCTTAAGGAAGTGAACAGTAGACTGGAAGAGTTGAGAGAAGTTCTTGAGGAGAAAGGATTAAGGATTAGTAGGGATAAAACAGAATATATACAGTATGATTTTGAAGAAAGAAAACAAAGAAAGGCAAATAATGAGGTTGAGAGAAAGATATCAAACATAAGATTAAGTGTGGGTGGATGAAATGGTGAGAGTGCCAGGCATTTTGAGTGATAGGAGAATCCTAATAAGGTTAAAAGGTAAATTTTATAAGAAAGGTCTACAATTAATGTACGGATCGGAGTGTTAGGTAGTGAATATTAATTAGATTAAGATAGAAGTATGTGTGGCAGAGATGATAATATTAAGATGGATTAGTGGAGTGACTACAGAAGACAAAATGATGGAGAACTCTAGAGATAATAGGACATGTTTTAAAGAGGTAAGAAACAAAAACAGTAAGAGTAGTAAAGGGAATTTATGAATAAGTGGGGGAAATAATGAAGAGTGATAAGAGGTGGATGGATGTAAGTGAGGAGGATACAGATTGATTTCTGTGGAAGTTGAGAACTAGGGTGGCTGATCCTAAATAGTTGGGAGAGAGGACGAAGAAGATATACATTTATACACACATATTATATATATGGTCGCCTAAGAACCATCATGGGCAATAAAAAAATTGTCTACTGTATTTTTGGTTTCAAGGTTTAACTGAAAGTTTAGTAGTCAAAAATCAAAATGTCATCATAGTCTATCTTAAATTGTTTGATATTAATGATACGGCCAATCTCATTTTTTAAAAAAATTATATTTTCAAAAGACACAGTGCACATTTTAGAGTAAATTATTATTCAGAAGAATTTTCAAAATGCATACAAACAGTTTTTAGTTCCCCAAATTATTGAATGAAAATTAGATTGGTCATGATGATTCTCAGGCATAAAATTCATCAAAGGACATACTTTAATAAACTGTACCTACATTTAATTGAGTTTTTTCTAGTTTGTCAAATTTTGTTTATTAGTAATAGTAGGTAATAAAAAGGTGTATCAACAAGATAGAAAAAATATTTAAAATACTGCCTATGTCTGATTACATTTGTACCAGTATAGTGAATCATTTAACTAGAGATTTCTTTCTATCTGTCTCAATTTATCATACACCAGAAATTTTTTTTATATTCTCTAAGGAAGTCATGATAAAGTAAACTTCATAAGTAAATTAAAATTTGTTTTCAGAATCTTTATCACATTTAGTGTTAATTTAATAGAATATAGTTAATGTAAATAAATAAATAATATATGATAGACAGAGAAGGAAAATTTACGCTTCAGCTATCTCATAAGATGTATTTTTAATTATTATTATTCACACAATACTGTAATATAAAATATAAAATTTTTCAAATTGATTTGACTTATATATAGTTGATACTAAATGTGATAATATATTTTGAAATAAAATAAACTTACCTTCATTTTTTGTCGGAGTATTTTCCTTGTGACGGCTACAAATTATTGGAGATACATCAACAGGAACATGGCTATCCTTAGGTAGTTCCTGTACGCCTAAATGGTTTCCAAGTACAGGGCCATTAGAAATGGCAAAATTAAAACATCTTGTAGATGGGCTAACTTGTCGATTTCTATGCCTAAAGAATATATATAATAAAATGAAATAATTGTTATTTACTGAGTTAATTTTTATTTACATTTCTACTGGAGAAATTGGGTCATCATTATCATTCATGAAAAATAATTTACGCCGTAAAGTTGAATTATCTTTAGTAGGACTTGTTTCTTCTTGATTTTGAGTCTAGATAAGTTAAAAAGTCAATATATGAGTAATATAGTACATAAGACAAAAAAATTTTACCGAGTTCATCAAATAGGGTTTCAATATTTCTTCAATATGATCAGGTAACACAGAAGGAAAACTTAAATTGGTCTGTGTTGAAACTGAAAAATATGATATTTAGTTAGTTTAGATATTTATTCTTTATGTCAACTACCATAGTGCATATACTTTTTAAGGGGTCATATAAGGTAATTTTTCCATAGTGTATCTTAAAAGGACGCCACACACCCATTTTTCAAGTGGTTTTGTATAGGCAATTTTTATCAAATTTAAAATAAAAATCAAAATCAAACAATTTAAAAATAATTAAAAGATATTCCTGTATTAGTATCACTTTTTATTGTTGTGTAATTGCGATATATGTTTATAAACCATATAACACTTACCATTGTACTTTAAGTTTTATGGCTCAGAATGATCGTAGATCATTAATATTGGCACCAAATAAAAGAGAACTTTTTCTAACTTTGACAGAGAATTTTTTTCGTAAGTATTTTACATCTATAATGATTGTTCTTTAAAAAAGTTAAAATTTTATAATTTTCAATTGCTTATGAAAAATACAATATTAATATCAAACAAAATTGGATCGGTCAAAATTTAGTAAATGTTGTCAGTTTTTTATTGATGTAAAAAATATTTACCTATGATTATTCTAGCCGATATAATACTTGAAATACAAAACTTTGTTTTTATAGATTATTTTTCGGGGTATGGTGTCTTGTTTGTATAATAATACAGCAATGACATGATATACATACTTAAATGTATAAATCATTTTAGCGGTGGAACAAAACATCAAATTATAAAAAATATTGTTTTGAGTGATCCGAATAGCATAAAAACAAAAATAATAGTACCTATAGTATAAGGTGACCATGCATCTCGTTACCTTGTATTATTGTCTTGTTTTTGAAGATGGGACACACATTTTTGGAAGTGGGGATTTGTTCTTTTTTATGATTTTAGTATAGATGAATTTCTTTTTTTTTTTTTGCTTATTTGCCTCTTTCAAGTGATATGAACATTTTGGCAGAAAATTACTACAATTGACTTTTTTTGTTGTCTCGCGTTTTTCAAAATATGGTCACCCTACTAAAGTATAGGTCAGGAATGGTTTACTGGCGTCCTGCAAGCCATATCCAGCCCGCTGTCCCTTTTTATCTAGCCCAACCAATCTTTCGATATTTTTATTATACAAAATTTTACAATTTACTTCAAATATAGTATAATAATAAAAAATACAACTTTATATCTGGTCCGTAATTATTTCAAGTTTCAAAATTTGGCCCTCTATATGAGTTGCTTATCCCAGGTATATGTAATAGTGGAATTGGTTTTAGACATTGAAGTAATTGTTGGGGATTCACAAGGATTTTAAATTACATAAACATACCTTCACGGCAATAGGGCCCAGGTTTTTGTTTTTTTTTAATTGAAATAGGTGTAGATGATGATTTATTCTCATAAGCTTCCCAATCAACAACTTGATTATTCCATGGGCTAGGAATTTTATGAGTCGAGTTAAAATATCTGTAGGTACAAAAAGTAATTAGATCCAATAGTTAAGTATATAGATATAACATATTGGATTTTTTGTTACTTGTCAATTGTCTCTTGTAACTTTGATTCTGTTTCATCATCTACTTGATCTTCATCAATCATATTCTCATCTTCAATTTGCACTGGATCTAGTTTGGAAACATCATCTATATTCCAACCGAACTCATTTTCCTGTCCTGGACTTATAGCCTTAGCAAATACTGTAGGACTGATAGTTGTCTCACCCAATCTTTGCATTAAATTCTGGTTAAAAGGGTTGTATATTTTTGGCTTGCGACTGTTATTTGTCTTGTGCTGAGATCGCAAGAGTTCTGTAGACATACACAAGTGACGTTTTGGTTTGAAGGGTGTCGGAGTCCGATTTACTTGAAATACTTTCCTAAAAGATATAGTATCATTTTTAGGAGAATTAAACGATACGTCCATATTACACTCTACTTCTTCGCAAATCGACATAGTTGCTCGTTACACTGGTAATGGTATGTATAAAAAACAACGTTTACTATTTAAATACACTGGTTTTGGATCATAGACAAAAATGCACAACTTGTGTTAGAACATTAACAACAAAAATCTCGTAAAATATACGTAATAACTAACCACAATAAAATGATAAAAAGAAACAAAATTATTTACAAAAAACAAATAATACTAGAAACATGATAATAACAATAGCGTTGACTTGTTATATTTTTTAAAAACGCATTTGATCTTTACGACGTTTTTAACGGTCGTCCAAATTCCGAGGGTTCCGTGGTGGCCATACTATAGTGCATTCTATGAATTATTGAGGAATGTGAAAACCGCGTCTTTTTCCAAGGAGATCGTACCGTCACTTTTTTTGCCGGCGGTCACGGCGGTCACACTGTACTCGTCGGTCGATGGTGTCAGAAACCTCCCACCACAAACTTGGTTTTAGGTTAGCTCCCCGTTCGTCCATTTATCCGACCATTTACAGTGGCTGGTTGTTGTTGTCGTTGTAGGATATCGTCCTCGGAAAAATGGTGAGTTAATTTTGGTTTTTAATATTTTTTTTTTATCCGCTTTTATTTCGAAGATCCTTCGATTCGGCCGTTCGTCCGATCGTTTGTCATTCGGCCGACCGATCTTCGGTGCCGATTGCACCGACTCGAAATCCGGTCTGGCGACCAGTGACTGATAATTTTTGTGTGTTTCCAGACGAAAGGTACATCCAGCTTTGGTAAACGTCACAACAAGACGCACACTTTGTGTCGTCGTTGTGGACGGTCTGCGTATCACATTCAAAAGTCGAAGTGCGCCCAGTGTGGATACCCAAGCAAAAAACTTCGTCATTGTAAGTACACACGTCGTCCTATGCTCGTTTGTTTCTCGTTAATTGTAATTGTGTTTTTCCCTCTCAGACAATTGGAGCGTCAAGGCCCAACGCAGGAAGACTACCGGAACCGGTCGTCTCAGGCACTTGAAAATCGTTCGCAGGAAATTCAGGTGAGTCTATTGTTATTTAGGCTGTTTTTGCGTCTCGACATTCGTTATTTATTTTGCTATCAATACACTTTGATATCTTTAAAATTAAATGTCAATGCTATGATGATGAATATCATTAATATACGCTAATACGACCGAATTTAAAATGGGTATTTCTTGCCCTCTCTGAGCATTAACATATTCATAGGTATCAGTATCATTGGACAAATAACATGTTGCTATGATGTTCATTATAATATACGCTACGACCAAATTTAAAATGGGTAATTCTTTTCTCTGAGCATTATTATGTTTATTTAGGAATAGGATATACAATTAGATAAATAAATATAAGTTTTGCAATGATAATCAAAATTAATATACACTAAAAGTGGTTGCGCACTAGATCATAACGGCATAAAATTAAAACTTTAAATACTTATGAACGACTGTGCATTACATCCCGTCTGCTTGGTACAGTCTACCATTTGGATAAACTTGGAATGGCAAACACGAAATAGCAAGAAATACTGAAGGTCTGATTCGGGTCGACGGTTTAATAATATTGTGCATTCATTGTTGCTCTTGCTGAATTCGGTACCTATCACATTTTCCATTTAAATTATGTTTATTATATGGTATTCTATATTGAATTTTCTTACATTTTTGAATTTTTCATATAGGTACTATTTTTTTTTATAATGGCCAATGAACAAAGAATAATTGAATTGTATGTAAATATCAAAATTTATATGACCCTCCTGGTAAATTATACAGTATTTAGAAGGAATATTAATAGAAAGATTATTTTCTTTTCTTTTTGACAAGTTAATGCTATCATATCCTCTTCTGAGTCTGAACTCTGAAGAACAAATTATTTTTAATTTTAATTGTATTATTATTTAATTAATGAGTTAGGTAAATGAAAATAATCTAAATTAGGTTAAGTATTTTTTGGTAATTAATGAGTAAACAATGATTTAATGAAAATTATAGTACATAAAATTGAAAGGTAGGTTGTAGGTAAATAGTACAGATTTAGTGTGTGGATGAATAACTTCTGAACTAGTCAATCCGATCTAGTATGCACCCATTTTAATACAATCAAATGGGTATTTCTTGCCATCTGTGATCATTATCTTATCCATAGGTCTCATTAGACAAATGATAACATGATGTTTATTATAATATACGCTACGACCAAATTTAAAATGGGTAGTTCTTTTCTCTGAATGTTAACATATTTATTTAAGAATAGGCTGTAAAATTAGATTAATAAATGCAAGTTTTGCTATGATGTTAATCAAAATTAATATACGCTAATACGACCGAATTTAAAATGGGTATTTCTTGCCTTCTCTGAGCATTAACATATTCATAGGTATCAGTCTCATTAGACAAATGATAACATGTTGCTATGATGTTTATTATAATATACGCTACGACCAAATTTAAAATGGGTAGTTCTTTTCTCTGAGCATTATCATGTTTATTTAAGAATAGGTTATAAAATTGGATAAATAAATATAAGTTTTGCGATGATGTTAATCGAGATTAATATACGCTAATACGACCAAATTTAGAATGGGTATTTCTTGCCCTCTCTGAGCATTTACTTTTTATTTACCAACATTTAATTTGATTATCAGTAGGTTGGTATCTATTATACATGTGTTAATATGTATAGGTACTTGGTCTAGAAATGCAGAAACCTGACATATACCTACTTAGTGCATTTGCTAGAACATTCGGTTCTGTTAAGTTGCTCTGTAAATAATGCTTTCAATTTTGTAGACACCTATTTATTTTATGTACCACACTAGTCCAACTTATTCACCCTCCACCATATGACTAAATATTAATCTTCAAAATAACAATTAAATGTAACTATGTTTTAGTCTTTACTACAATAATTGATCAAGTTATTGATGAAAATGTATCTTAAGTTTAAGAATAGCCTTAATACAGCTTATTCAATAGTAAAAATCTATAACCTAAGTATCAGGAATTGGTCAAGATGAACCATGCGGATTATAGCTAAATATACATCTATTTTTCTCTTGTTTAATTTCTATATTTATGTTGTAACTAAACTTGCTGCTCGTTCCTATTTTCATAGGTATTATTTTATAAAATGTAACTATAAAAAATATTTTTTGGTTGGGTAAAATCCAACCCACCCGTTTTTATAAAATGAAAAAATTACAAAAATAAAATAGTGAAACTTAAAATTTGCACGCAATTTTATATTACCAATAATGATCTATCTTAGGATCAAAAATGAAAATATTGATTTACAACATGGAACAAATTGTAATTAAATATTTTTTTTCAAAGAATGAAATTTCATTATCTATCAATGTTTCATATATGTAAAACAAATAGATAAAGTTTTATATATATAACTCAAGGGATAAATAGTTGTGCAATGATGTTAAATTTTATTAATATACGCTAATACGACTGAATTAAAAATGGGTAGTACTTGCCCTCTCTGAGCACCAACTTTGTATATAAATAAAACTTTGTACATATATAAAGCAATTTTTAATTAATTAAGAAATGTATTAAATTTTATATTTATTTTTTTTTTAGAAACGGTTTCCGTGAAGGCACACAGGCCAAGCCCAGACAAAGGCAGAGTTAATCATGTTTTCTGTTTTATTGAAAGACCATTAAAAATATACAAATATCTTTGTAAATATGGTTTTTGTTTTATTTTATTTATAAACCTAACCTATATCCAAGAAATATTTTTTCTGTTCTTTGAAAACGATGGAGCATGGATTTGTATACATTTATCTATTAATCTAATTATAGGTCCCAAACAAGTTTTTATAAACATTCGGATTAAAATTTAATTAGTTTTTTTGGGCATATTTTACAATATTTTAATGTCATGTTTTGGTTCTTCAAGAAGTAATATAAGATTTAGTAATTTATTTTTACACAATACTGTACTATTCATTTAGAATCATTTTTATTATGTATATTTGAGGAAACGTTTATTTGAATAAATGTCTGTATAATTTCTTTATTTAATAAGATGAACTAAACATAGCCTAGTTTTGGATAACTAGAGATGTAACATTTTTTTGTGAGTGATTGAGCACATTTTCTACTAATACAAATATGGTATTAACTGAAAAATGACAGAGTGAGATAATATTATGAGATCCATCCGGGTTGATATTATATTGAACTATACTATTTAAGCATTTTTGAATTTGTATTTGTGCAAATTAATATATTTTATTAACTTTTTAGTGCATATAATATGTAATCTGTATGTATTATAAAATGAGTATATAGAAGTAAAAAGCTACATAGTGGCTGCATTAGTTACAGAACATTCAACAAATAATAAGGAACCATGGATGCAATTTGAATAAATAAATAGAAAGAAAGATAAATAACTGGAAAGAATGGAGAATTGCTGTAAGCCAATATTAGGATTGAGTACAAAAGGAGAAAATGTAATGTCTAATGACGTAGTATTCTGATATTTAAAAATATTTAGTAATATATAATCAATGATAATATCTTGCATTTAAAACATTAATCCATGCCCTCATAACTATTCGTATATATTAGAGTCCATGTAAAATTAATTCAGTAACATACCAATTTATAATTTTAATTCTTGAATTATACAATAAAATGTATGGTTTTGTTTTACCTTTAATGAATGATGAAAGTATTTAAATGTTTTATTTAATAATAATATTATTAATACATTTTAAGATTTCCCTATACAAGTTGACAACGTTATAATTACATACATATACCTATTACCAGTTTTGGGCAAGTTACTTTTTCAATTCAAAAGTAACTTGTTAAAATAACGTTACTTTTAAATTTTTAAATAATATGTAAAAATGAAAATAATAAAATAAAATGTCAAAAATATCTATTTTTTCCTCATGGTCGTTGGTCGAATATTAAAAAATACAGTATCATGCCTACTCCAACTTATATAAAATCATATAATCGTAAAAATATCTATTTTTCGCAGATATGATGAATCATCAGCAATTTTAGACAAATTTATTAAAATAAATTGTATTTTTTATTTATAATAATATTATAATATTCATAATATGTAACACATTATTTACAAAGTTACTTACAGATAACTAACGTAGTTACTCTTACGTTACTATAAAAATTTAATAACAAAATTACTATAATGTTATTCGAAAAAGTAACGTCCGTTACGTTACTACCCAACACTGCATATTACTATACATTCTACTTATTAGTAGCTATTCAGTAGTATGAATAAATTAAAAATTTTAATCAAAGGAAAATATTTCATGTTCTGAACAGGAATTAGAGAAATATAGTAGACAATACACCTATAATCAGTGGTGTACACAGGAATTTTCAAGGGGGGGGGGTTCAGCAGAGATAGAATCGGGACCTCTTGGGCTAGGGGCCAATAAGAAAAAAAAGGTCATCGTAAATTTTTCTGGTATACATGAAAATCTCGGGCCCGGAGTGAATCACCCTTGACCTCCCTCCTCTATCGTCGGGTCTCGGGGTGTTATATAAAAAAAAAATATTAGTTGTAACAGTTTTTTATATCGGGTTAATAAATTTTATTTATATATAATTTGTATCATACAATTCATATAATCATATATTTTTTATTATAATAAAATTTCTAATTTTCTGGGTCTTACAATGTTCGGCTTCTTACATTTTTATTTATTAAAATATTTATTAGAAATATGTAAAATTATATAAAAAAAAATAGGTAGGTACGGTAAATTATTTTTTCTCGTGTAGGTATTTATACCTTTAATAAATACTTATGTCTTATACTTTACACTGGTAAGTAAATTTGGAGTACATACGAGTTTTTTTAAAGACATTTTAATTTAAACAATACATTACGAAAGTAAATGTACATTTTCTTAAGATCTGATAATTGTATGTATAAATATGGTTAAATGGCATAGATATTAGTATATTACTATAATTATATTTTTTAGTGTAGAAAATCGAGGTCAATGAAAACCTAGGTACCTACCTATATTTTCATAACTTAATTAATTTTTTTATAGTTATTAATGATATTTACCGTTATTGTATAAAATTCGTTGTTATTCAAAAAATAATAACTAGATAGTTTAAATTTGCATCAAATATTTATTTTATTGACTAATATTGATTTTAATTATAAAAAAAATGTTAATATAATAATGTTGTATATACCTACCTATTATACTATAGGTACATGTATTATTCGTTACCATGGGTATACTTATATATTCAATTAATTGGATTAAGCTTAACTTCACAGTTTGCTCTTATCGTTGTAATTAGGGTTTTTACTAATGACATTCTTCCTTCGAGAAAGATTTTTTTTTTTTAAATATTATGGGCCAGGAAACAAAGATCTATGCAAAATAATAACGTGTATCTGTATCTGTTATTTGAGTGTCGATTTCACATATATAATATATAAACAATATACTTATATATTTAACAAACGAACAGACATTCATTTATATACCTAATCTTATATATTATTTAAGATTAAATCATTCAAATGTATTTAAAATAATAAGAAAAAAAATGAACAATTAAATTGCTACCGTACAACCAAAAATATCAAATAATGTTATCTCTGCAGCGTGCGTTTTGAACGATTTTATACCAACGTACGGCGTTTTATATAGGCAATATCATGGACTTTTATAAACGCCATTGACAAAAAGAGTTCAAAGTCCAGTATACCTACACTACTGTTATGTATTTTCATTAATTATCAATAGGTAGGTACCTAAAACATAATATTATTAATAGACATATTTTTTTTTATGTTGCATTATAATTTAAAAAAAAAAATCATTATTTTCTATATACCTAGGTATATAAATATTGTTGTAAAAAACGAGTGTTTTGTGTCAACAACAGCAACAAAAAAGAATCACAGAATATAAATATTTATAAATTATTGATATTTGTATACATTTAAGATTTAACGTTTAAATGAGAATATAAGACGGAAGGCCGCGTATAATTTTCGTTCTACTTGTTGTGAACCGTTTATAACTCTATTTTTACGTTTTAGGAGAAAACGGTTTGGATTATTTAACGCCCACCGATTGTTTTGAAATAAACATTTTTGAAGTTTCCACAACCGATTAAATGGAAGTCACTTTGAGGAATGAAATATAGAATGATTTAGGCGTAGTTGATTATTATACAGACCGTCGGGGGACATTCATATTATATATTCTACAAACTTCGTGGGCACAGCCTAATAATATAAATGATACTTACTTATAAAAATGTTTTTAATACAAAAATATTTGAGTGCTTGACTATAATACCTATATTATATTTTGTTATTTGGGTATTTACCTACTTAATATTATTACTATAGGTAGGTACCTACCTTTTTTTCCCATTTTACCGACTTAGAATTCCAAAATACTTACTAAGAAAAAAAGGACATCTACTTATTTTCTACTATTTGATGACTGGACTCAATTTGCCGACTGCTTTCCGTGGTGGGGAGGAGTGATACGCCCCTCCCCCTCGGTACGGCCCTGTTACTTTATTATAATACTTATATTATTAGTAGGTACCTAGCTAGAGTAGATAGGTATATGTAGTGAATATAATATTGTATAAACTGTACAGCCACTATTAAAAAGTTAGATACTTCCAAATCAGGGACTGGAACCGAACCGAAAAGAACCGGTTCCGAACCCTAAAAACCCTTAAAATATTAGGAACCGGAACCAAACCGGAACCGTTATTAAATATTTTAAAAGAACCGAAACCGGAACCCGAACCC